>NMUG010004160.1:0-14097 GCA_002855965.1 Monotropa hypopitys | reverse complement strand
ATTTCAACGAAACTGCGGAACGTGGGGAAGGGCAATCTAATTCACCAGATAGAGGTAACAACCAAAGAAGAAAGTTCAACGAAGAGGTTAGCTTCTCTAATCTTAGTGATTTGGGTTTCTCGGGATCCAAATTTACCTGGTGTAACGGGAGAGAGGGGCTGGGGCGTGTCAAGAAACGCCTTGACAGGGCCCTAGCAAACAACTCTTGGAGAACAAGCTTCCCGGATGGTATGGTTATCGTTCTCCCTCGAATCTATTCTGATCATGCTCCAATTCTAGTTAAAATTTATGGAAATGCTTCCTTGGGGCAGATCCGTCGGCCCTTTCGTATGGAGGCTACCTGGTTTGCTGATAGTAATTTTAGGAACATTGTCAAATCCTCTTGGATAGGAAATAACCTTGAAAATAGAATATCGAATTTGAAAATTTCCCTTGCCAAATGGAATCGGGAAACTTTCGGAAATATATTCGGAAGGAAAAACTGGATAAGGGGCAGACTTGCGGGTATCCAGAAAGCCCAAGATTCTAACCACTCTCACAATCTGCTGCTACTGGAGAGGGAGCTTTTAGACGAGCTCACTGCCATCCTCTACCAGGAGGAGCTGATGTGGCAACAAAAATCGAGAATTAACTGGCTTAAGGCAGGGGATAGGAATACAAAGTTTTTTCACATATCTACCTTGATACGTAGAAAATCTAACCGTATTAATCGTCTTAAAGGCCCTGGGGATACTTGGGTAGAAGATATGCCTTCTTTAAAAGCTCTTGTTAATTCATATTTCAGATCCCTCTTCTCCTACAGTCCGACCTTTAGCTTAATGGCCTCCCATGCCCCTTACAATATACTTTCCTCTGGGGATAATGAAATTCTAGACGGCCAGATCACCCGTGAGGAGGTTATTAAGATTGTGGAATCGATGCACCCTCTAAAAGCTCCTGGCCCTGATGGTCTCAATGCTTTATTTTTCCAGAAGCATTGGGACTTGGTTGGGAAAGATGTTTTGGAGGTGGGAGTTAAATGCTTCAATACGTGCATCTTCCCTGATTTTGTAAACAAAACCTTCATTACGCTAATCCCGAAAGTCGAGAATCCTGTTATGATTACCGAGTTTAGGCCAATAAGCCTCTGTAATGTCATTTATAAAATCATTTCAAAAGTTATCGTAAACAGAATAAAACCTTGCCTAAATGCCCTTATAGGGCCGTACCAAAGTAGCTTCCTCCATGGCAGATCTACGGCTGATAACATTATTATCACCCAAGAAGTTATACACCATCTCAAAAGCAAAAAGGGGGAAAAAAGGTTTTGCGATATTCAAAATCGATCTAGAGAAAGCCTATGATCACCTTTCGTGGGAGTTCATTAGGGACACCCTTCTACATTTTAACTTTAGCCAGAAATCGACCAACCTCATCATGGAATGCATTACGTCCTCCTCACTGGCAGTTTTATGGAACGGGGAACCTATGGAGGCTTTTAGGCCCACTTCGGGACTGAGACAAGGCGACCCCTTATCACCCTATATTTTTGTCCTATGCATGGAACGCCTCTCCAATCTTATCCGTCTTCGTGTGGAGGAGGGTCAGTGGAAAGGCATTCGCATTGGCAATCTGACCTCTCCTCTATCCCATTTGTTTTACGCTGATGACTTGATCCTTTTTGGCCAAGCTAATAAAAAGAACTGCAAGACCATAATCAAAACCCTTAACGAGTTTGGCGCTGCGTCTGGACTAACCATCAACTTTAACAAATCTAAGATCTTCTTTTCAAGTAACACGCCCAGACCCCTCACTAGATGCTTAAGCCAGGTGTGCCAAATCCAGGTAACCACCAACCTGGGAAAATACCTTGGAGCCCCCCTTATACATGAACGTATTTCTAGGAATACATTCAATGATCTTATTGAGAAGCTTCAAAGAAGACTCTCGGGTTGGGCTAAAAACAGCCTTAACCTGGCGGGAAGAACCACCCTTATAAAACATGTCTCCTCGGCCATACCTATTTATTCGATGCAAACTGCTAAACTCCCAATTTCCACGTGCAACCAAATTGATAAACTTAATCGTAACTTTCTATGGGGGGGAGTCCGACCAAAAGAAGAAATTTCATCTTGTTAATTGGGATTCGGTTTGTAAACCCAACCAATTTGGGGGTCTGGGTATTAGGAAATCTAACACCACAAATACCAACCTCCTTACCAAGCTTGCTTGGAAGATGCATACTAATGAGAAGAGTCTTTGGGTCCAGACCCTTAAAGGCAAATACCTCAAAAACATCACAACTTACGATTGTAAACCCAAACGTTCATCCACAAACCTATGGAGAGGTATATCTACCTTGAGGGAATATATCAGGAAACACACCAAATGGATGATTGGGGATGGATCAGGGGTCGACCTTTGGAAAGATTGGTGGGTTGGGGATGGTCCGCTTGCGGATTCATACCCGGGGCCACATACCCTGTCAATGGTCAATGTTAACAGCCTCTATTCTGATGGGGTTTGGCAACCATGTTGCTTAAGCCACATCATTCGTCAGGATATGATTGACCTAATGTACAAGGTTCTATCTACAGCCAATAGGGTGAGGGCTGATACGCCGATATGGACCTTAGCGGGGGATGGCAAATTTCATATAAAGCATTGTCACATAATCAGTGAGAATCTTGAACAGCCAGAGGTCATCTGGAAATGGATTTGGAAAATTAAATGCCCACAGAAATTGAAAACCTTCTTATGGATGTTATGTTTAAATAAATTACCAACAAATGTGTTGAGGGCACACAGAGGCATGACTCCCAATGACCTATTCCCCGGATGCAACTTGGCATCAGAGGACTTAGCCCATATTTTCTGTAACTGTATTCACTCCAAAACTGTTTGGGATTTACAAAAAGGTAGGGGCTGGTGGAGCCACGTCCAGGATACTTGTTTCCGGGAGTGGCTACTGAAGAATTTGAAGGCAGCGCTGGGTAGCTGCAAAGCTAAGGGAATATTGAAGGACTTTACCTTCCTTTCATCCCTATGGCAAATTTGGCTATCTTAGAACCGTTTGTGTTTCGATCAGCTCAGGCCCAATGCATACAGTATTGCTTTTGCCAGCAATAACTTGGCCAGGGAGCTTAGCGAGGCTTTCAAATTAACAACCACCACTACCCTATGTACTAATTCAACTTGCTCATTATGGAAACCTCCATGTACAGGGCTAAAACTAAATGTGGATGGTAGCTGGAGTGCCTTTAACAAAAAAGCTGGTTGTGGAGGATTGTTCAGAGATACACAGGGGGAGTGGATTCTTGGATTCCAGGGAAACTGGTTTGGGAGACTAGTCTGGCGGCGGAGCTGTGGGCGGTCTACAATGGGGTATCCATCATTTACGAAAAGAGCATGAGAAATGTGCAGATAGAAACGGACTCAAGCAAGGCGGTTGAAATGATCCTGGGTGAGCTCACAGCTGATAATCACAACCACTACATAATCAAAGAAACTAAGGTGCTGATGGAAAGAACTGGGGCGAAGATTTCACACATTCCTCGCTGCGCCAATGAATGTGCTGACCGCCTGGCGAAAATGGGAGCAGAAAGCACTGATAACCTGATCATTTTGGACAGGATGCCTATTGCCATTAGGGAGTTCTGGATTCGAGATGCTTTGGGTGTTAGTCATCTGGACTAAGGCTCTGGACTATGGTTGTTCTATATCGTTCATATGTTTGGGATGTTTTGTAATATGGAAGTTCTGGACCTTTATTTTGGTTATGTCTCTAGCCGTCTATCGAGGCATGTTTTGCACTGGTTAGGTACCTGTATGATCTGGGATCTTGTTTAATATAATCTAAATTTCCGTTTTGAACCAAAAAATACGAGAAAAATCCCGATAAATCCCCAATTTAACTTTTCTATTTCCTCCAATTAATAATTATTTTTTGGACTTCAATATTATCAAAAAAATATAATATTTAAATAAATAAAATTGGTATTACAACTCTCCCCCACTTAGAAAATTTCGTCCTCGAAATTAGAGTTCGTACCCGGTTCGAAGAGATGGGGATATTTTGACTTCATAGCGGCTTCACCCTCCCACGAAGCATCTTCTACGCCATGATGTTTCCAAAGTACCTTCACCCAAGGTACCACTTTGGAACGCAGAACCTGCTCCTTTCTATCCAGAATCCGCAATGGCTCCTCTACATAAGATAAATCCTCGTCGACTTCAATCCCTTCTACTGGCAAGATATGGGAAACATCCCCAATGAACTTGCGAAGAGCCGATACATGGAACACATTATGAATTCTAGACAGCTCTGGAGGCAAAGATAACCGGTAAGCACAAGTATCAATCTTCTTCACGAGCGTATATGGCCCAATAAATCTTGGCGCCAATTTTCCTTTGCCTTTGAACCGACTTACTCCCTTCCAGGGAGAAACCCGAATAAACACATGATCACCCACATCGAACTCCAACTCTCGTCTTCGATTATCGGCATAACTTTTCTGCCGACTTTGAGCAATCTTCAACCTTTCCCGGATCAATTTCACCCCTTCGGTCGCTTGCTGAATGAGTTCAGAACCAAACAACCGTCGTTCACCCACCTCACTCCCACAGATTGGTGTGCGACATCGTCTTCCATACAAAGCCTCGTATGGTGCCATCCCAATACTAGCATGATAACTGTTGTTATACGCAAACTCAATCAATGGAATATACTCATCCCATTTCCCTTGGAATTCAAGCACACAACCTCTCAGCATATCTTCCAGCATCTGAATAGTTCTTTCTGATTGTCCATCAGTTTGCGGATGGGAAGCCGTGCTGAACTTTAAAGAAGTCCCCAACTCTTGTTGTACACTATGCCAAAATCTCGATGTAAATTTGGGATCTTTGTCGCTCACAATGGACACAGGCACCCCATGCAACTGCACAATCTCATCGATATATAATCTGGCATACTTCTCAGTAGAATACGTGACCCGCACTAACAAGAAATGTGCCGATTTAGTTAGCCTGTCCACGATCACCCAAATAGAATCACACCCTTTGCTGCAACGTGGCAATCCCACCACAAAGTCCATGGTGATGTGCTCCCACTTCCATTCCGGTATTGGTAGATTCTGAAGTAATCCCGCAGGTCGTTGGTGTTCTACTTTAACCCTTTGACAAGTCAAGCATTCTGCTACGAATGCAGTAACAACTCTCTTCATTCCTTTCCACCAAAAATTTTCTCTCAAATTTCTGTATAGTTTGTTTCCTACTGGATGCATAGCATATGCAGAACAATATGCTTCCTCCAAGATACTCTTCTTTAATTCGGAATTACTTGGAACACACATCCTGGATCCAAACATCAACATACCATCATCTCTGATTTTAAAGTCACTCTGTGCACCTTCTAAGACCTGTTGTCTCTTCTTTGCAAGCATCTCATCGAAATCCTGACTTTCCCGGATTTGATCCACAAACATTGGACGTACCGAGAAACGAGACAATATTGCGTCACCATCTCCTATTGCCAACTCAACATTCATCTTCTGTATAGCACGAAAACTTTCAATCCGAGCACATCGGATACAAGACAAACTTCCTGCAGATTTCTGACTCAATACGTCTGCCACCACATTAGCCTTTCTTGGATGGTAATGAATTGAACAATCATAGTCCTTGATAAGTTCCATCCACCTTCGTTGCCTCAAATTAAGTTCTTTTTGTGTGAACAAATATTTAAGGCTTTGATAGTCGGTATAGATCTCACAAGTTACCCCATAAAGGTAATGACGCCATTGTTTCAGCGCAAAAACTACTGCAGCCAATTCCAAGTCATGCACAGGATAATTCAATTCATTATGCTTCAGTTGGCGTGAAGCATAAGCAATGACCTTGCACCTCTGCATCATTACACACCCAATCCCCTCAAAGAAGCATCACTGTAGATTACCATGTCATTAGTTCCCTCAGGAACTGATAACACTGGTGCTGAGACAAGCTTTTCCTTCAAGGTATGGAAACTGTCCTCGTATTCTTTAGACCAAATGAATTTCACATTCTTACGAATTAGCTTTGTCATGGGCAAAGTTATAGCAGAGAATCCCGGAATGAAACATCGGTAGTAACTAGCCAACCCCAAGAAACTTTGAATCTCTCACACATTAGTTGGCCTCTCCCAACTTACCACAGCTTCTACTTTCTTTGGATCTACTCGAATACCCTCACGAGATATAACATGACCCAAGAAGACAACACTGCTCAGCCAAAACTCACATTTGCTGAACTTTCCATACAACTGTTTCTCTCTTTAGGTCTGGAGTACGATCCTCAAGTGTTGTTCATGCTCCTCTTCTGACCGAGAATAAATCAGAATGTCATCGATGAAAACCACTACGAACACATCAAGATAGGGTTGAAAAACTTGATTCATCAAATCCATGAAGACCACTGGAGCATTAGTTATCTCAAAAGGCATAACCAGGAACTCAAAGTGTCCATAGCGAGTCTGAAAAGCTAACTTGGGAACGTCACTATCTTTGATTTTAAGCTGATGATAGCCCGACCGCAAGTCAATTTTCGAAAACATTGTGGCTCCCTGCAACTGGTCGAATAGATCATCGATTCTAGGTAGAGGATATTTATTCCTCACTGTCACCTTGTTCAATTGACAGTAATCAATGCACATCCTCATTGTTCCATCCTTCTTCACAAACAACACACGTGCAGCCCATGGAGATACTAGGTTGAATGAAACCCTTTTCCAAATAATCCTTTAGTTGCACCTTCAATTCAAATAATTCCGCTGGTGCCATTCTGTATGGCGCAATGGAAATCGGACTAGCTCCAGGCACCAACTCTATGGTAAATTCGATCTCCCTATCTGGCACAATCCCTGGAAGGTCATCCGGAAACACATCCTTAAATTCCTGCACCACAGGAATGTCAGCAATGCGCACCTCCTCATGTTGAGTATCCACTACATAAGCCAAATAACCCTGGCATCCCTTGTATAACAAAGTTCTGGCATGGATACAAGATATAAGTTGAGCCTTGCCCAACACCTTCTCGCCAAAAATCTTCACCTCTTCTTCTCCCAGAATTTTAAAAATAATCTCCTTGCGAAGACAATCAATCACTGCATGATAGAGTGATAGAAAATCCATTCCCAAGATGGCATCAAAGTCCACCATCGGAATCGGTATCAAATCCACATAGAAGGATTTTCCCCAATCATGAACTCACAATCTGGATAGCATAGACTCACAACAATGGTTTTACCCATTGGAGTCGCAATCGATAGAGCACAAGATAATGCAACTGCAGACTTGCCCAACATACTACTAAAGGATGATGACACGAAAGAATGGGTAGCTCTAGAATCAAATAAAATATGTGCATGACGTCCAGCCAAAGGAAAAGTACTTGTGACAACATCGGGCGATGCCTCCACCTCCTTTTTGGTCAAAGCAAAAACTCTCCCAGGAGCAGTAGATACATCCTTCCCTTTAACTGTCCCTACTGGCGCATTACCCACCGAAGAAGCTGTCGGTCCTTGCTATTTTGGGCATTGTGGAGATTTGTGCCCCCACTCACCACATGAAAATCATCCAACCTGTGGAACACCATCACTCTTGTTTGAACAATTCCTAGCCAAATGACCATGCTTACCACACTGATAGCATCGACGATTATCATTTCCCTCACGGTTTACTGACTGAGAATCACCACCACGCTTGTTCCAAGAACCTCCTGATTTGGATCCCCCGAACTGTTTCTTTGAGAAGGACTTTTCATGTCCCCCTTTCGAGAAACTGCCACCACTGGAGTTGCCTCCAAAACCCTTGCCGCTTGATTTGCTTTTCTTTGTTCGGCGCTCTGACAGATCCTCCACATCTCTATCAATTTTCCTAGCCATGTCGACTAGGTCAGCATAATCCCGCTCACGAAAATAAGTAAGTCGTGTAGCGATACTAGAATTCAATCCATGACGAAACCGCTGACATCTACGAGCATCTGTGGCAACCAATTCCACTGCAAAACTGGATAATGAAGCAAACTCAACTTCATACTCAGCCACACGACCTATTACCATGTTTGAGATACAGGAAAGCATTCTCCTGATCAATACGATATCTTGCTGGGCAGTACTGATCATTGAAGCCATGAACAAACATATCCCATGTCACCTCTCTAGGAACCTCTCCATCAACTGGTGTGGTCAACTGACGATGATAAGCCTCCCACCAAGATAATGCATCATCTTTCAGATTGAATGATGCCAGCTGAACTTTCTATGCATCCGCAACCCCCATAACTCCGAAAACTCGCTCCACACTATGAAGCCAAGACTCGGTCTCTGCAGGAGATACAGATCCACCAAACTCTCTAGGATGCAATCGCCTGAAACGATCTATCATATTAGTACGAGCTCCTCCTCCTTGCTGAGCTGTCTGCCACTGTAAAAGAGCATTTTGATTCTCTAGCATTAAGGCCATAGCAGCTTCCAATCTATCAGGCTGCGGGGGTGGAAGAGGGTTTTCCGGAGCTTGAGGTTGATTAACCTCTCCTTCACCAAGGTCATTGGACGCTACATCCTCAACATGCTCTATAGGAATCTGAAATAACATTACAAATTCTCATTATTATCCAAAAGTATCCCTAATGTCCACAACAACATCAAGTGTATCCTATGAAACCATCCACTTAAATCTGACACCCTATAGTCCATTAACAAGCCTTGTCCATAACCTCCACCTAGACTCGAATTCCGATACATTGTGCTTTTTCGATTAACTTCCCAAGACCTCTTATTTGAAAATACATTGATCAGACGCTTTTCAAATCAGATTTCAAGGTAGTCCATCGAGTGCCAAAGTAACACACACAACGGTTTTCGGAAGAATATGAAGTCTAGTTCACCATATCACTCACCTCAAGGAACTCAATTACCCTAGATCACACCTATTCCAAGAACCTTGTAAACCTGGCTTTGATACCAAGTTGTAACGACCCATTCCAGAAACTATGCTAAGAAAATGAATCTGGACGCGAATCGCTAATTAATATCATTACATCAAGATAGGTTGCATTATAGTTCTGAAATAAAGTGCAGAATAGCAATGCGGAAGTACTAAAATAAAACTCAAACTGACAGAGTCTCGCAACAAGATAACATTATGAAACAAAACATGGTCATCTCAAAAAACTGCAATAAGAGTCTAAAAACTATAAGTAACTCTCAACTAGCTACCCTGGAAACTGAAATAGAAAATAGAACATGTCTCCACTGCTATCAATATGCTTCAAGCTAGACATCTCCTAGCAAAGATGGACAATGACTTGTAATGGACTGCTAAGCTCCCAAATCTGGAAATGGATGTCCACAAAAGAAAGAGGCAACACAAATCCAGGAGTGTTAGATATCCAGAAAATAAGTGCAAGCTATAATGAAGTTTCACAATTATAACATATAAATAAAAGGAGGTGTGACTGCCCCACTAACAAAAGAGTAACATATAAATAAGGGGT
This sequence comes from Monotropa hypopitys, assembly GCA_002855965.1. Classification (NCBI taxonomy): domain Eukaryota; kingdom Viridiplantae; phylum Streptophyta; class Magnoliopsida; order Ericales; family Ericaceae; genus Monotropa; species Monotropa hypopitys. The sequence goes on along the minus strand of NMUG010004160.1, from coordinate 4,587 downwards.
GTGACTGCCCCACAAGTACACAATCTAAAGAGAGTAATCATCTAATGCATAAACACATTGGGATAGTGTAATCGTATGATTAGAGTTTTCTTTGTTCTCTTACATGTTCCATTAATTAAAAAGTGACAGTAGTCCCAAAGAACTCACCCCCGTCCAACCACAATGACAGTAGCCACCATGGACTCACCCCTGTCTATCAACAATGACAGTAGCCTCAACGGCTCACCCATGTCTTTCCACAATGACGGTAGTCTCCAAGACTTACCCCCGTCAGACAATAGTCATAAAGAACTCAACCCTGTCAAGTATATATCAAGTCTAGGCTTAGTAAGGAGCCAATACCTGGCCAAGGTACTCATCCACATCTCATCTCATTTCCACATCTTTTATGATTAATTTATTCTTCACATTTTATAAGTGTATATGTTGTACACATGTTGTTGTCTTTCAAGAGACCATATATATATATGCAATTATCCATAAAGGAAAATATATACATGATATTGCACGATATATTTTGTTAAGACAACATTTATTAAACTCATTCCATTTTAGCTCATATAGGAAAATATACGTGAAATTGTATAATTCAATCAACTAAGCCAATCACAATTGAATTCATGTTAACACATAAGGCATGCTATAGCTAGAAACATTCAAAATAGCGAAACACTTATTAATCAAGAATCTACACACTCACCTATAAGCTGTGATATTGAATATATATAAAGAGCAAGTGAATCCTCCTAGACGACTTTGCCTTCGTCTCCTGTTTTAAATATAAATAGGATATAATCATTTTCCATGAATTTCAAGGATTTGCTAAGTAAATCCCTATAATGTATTACCCCATTACCCTCTGTAATTTCCACAATTCTGCCTACCATTAAGGTTTAATAAAACTTCCTTTTGGTCTTTTAAACAAAATTCAAGTTTCACAAGCTTTCTGTCAGACTGGTACAAGGCCGGTACAGGGCTGGTGTACCGCCCGGCATGCCGGTTAATGCAATTTCCCCCAGTTTGGCCAGTTTTCAAGGATTTTAATAGATGTTCAAATTGGATTCTTAATATCTAAACGATGTTTTCTTCAAACACTATTAACAGTACAAGTACTTAAAAACATTTATACTATAACCCTTATGTCTTTTTAGAATCAAAAAAATGAGTTTTTAGACTGTTTTTAAAGGACCGGTGTACAACCGGTACACCGCCCGGCATGCCGACCGGCATGCCGGTTAGAGAAATTTTGGCCATATCAGTAGAGTTGTCAAAGTTATCTGTTTTATTAAGACTAGTACGAAAAACCGGTACGCAGCCGGTATACCGCCCGACATACCGGCCGGTATACCGATCTGCAACCGATTGCAGACAGCAGATGGCGATTTTTGAGTTCTCAATTGGCTTCGTAAACATGGTAATTGACTTCCAAAAATTCTGAAATAATTTATATAGTCTACACTCTTGATGCTCTTCAAAAATACTAAGATAGATTTTGTAAAATTACCTTCAATCGATGGAATTCGAGAAGTGGGTTTTCCCGAACGTGTTCTTCACGTTCTTGAGTTCAATATCAGAATTTCACCCCTTTGAGCTCCGAATTCTCTCCCTACTGCTCTCAGTTGTTGTTTGCCAAGCCTTAGGAGTTTATTTCTAAGGTGTAATGAAGTTTAATAGGTTTGTAGGTGCCTCTTCCTCTCCATATGGGAGTTATACATATACACTTATGATGCAACCATGTATTAATTTGTATATCAATTCCCAACAGCCAAAAACATAATTACCTTCTTAATTTTTGGTTTTTAATCATCTTTTGTAACCCCTCCATCTCATTTACTTCCATTTTGAACCATTTTTGTTCACTTTGATGTTTGTAACACTCACCTCCTTCTCCTACGTGAAGGAGGGTTTTCCAACAACCATTTTTCTATCTCAATTACACCATCTTCACCCATAGTTTGATGAAATTCCACTATGGCCCAATTTTTTATATTGTATAACTTATTCACCATTTAAGTAGTTTACTAATTCAAATAAATATGAGAAAAATCCCGATAAATCCCCAATTTAACTTATATATTTCCTCCACCTAATAATTATTTTTTGGACTTCAATATTATTAAAATATAATATTTAAATAAATAAAACGGGTGTTACACAGCGCACCCAAAGGAGCAGTTGTGGCATGTCGGTAGCTTGGTGGAGAACGGATCCTATTATCGGCAAGCTTTTGCCAGCCCCCGTCAAGGTTGAATCGGGTCATGTCGTCTTCTTGATTGTTCGGGCTAAGTCTCGGGTCAGGGGGGATAGTACGACTAGAAGCACCAATTTTAACTATGATGGCTTTTCCTTAGTCAACTTTAGTACCTGGTACCGTGGCTAAGGTTCCGGTTGGTTGAGGGGGCCTCTGGCTTTAGGGTCTGGGTTGATTACTAAGACTAGATGTCTTACCCCACAGTAGCCTCGATAGTGGGGGACGTAATCGAGAAGGTTAGAAATGGACCTGTCTAAAGTGAACCCACGAGAATCCGTATGGTTTAGGGCATGGTCAACTTCAACAGATTTGTATTCCTTGTTTTTAAGGATTTCTTGTTGATCTTCTTAGTAGCTACAAGAAGGTTACAAGATTGGATTTAGTAAAAGAGTTTAAAGATGTTTAGAAAGAAGAAATAAGAAGTGAGAACTGAAGGGGGGAGGGGGGAATTGACAGGGGGTTCCGTCATGACGTGGGAGGGAGCAGTCCTGAGCCTTACCAGTGGCGTAGTCCCAATTGATGGTAACAATGAGGAGATCATCTTCATTATCCTTTTCGGTGTCTGGGATGTTTACGACTAGCTTCCCCCTCTCAACCCTAAATTTGAAGTACTAACCCTTTGTCTGGTACTATTTTATGGTGTAGTGGTATAGAATTTCATGAATGGACATTTTGGATCTAGTGATGCGGTTCAGGGCTGCAACCCCCATCACGATGCACACCATATTGGTGGACATCTGAGTGGGAATGAGGCCCGTGTAACTGCAAAATTCGCAGAAGAAAGGCTCAAGGGGAAATCTAATTCCCGCCTCAAAAATATCGATTAGGGGGATGACTAGAGTATTGTCAACAGCCTCCTCAGCCTTATATGTCTAGGGGCAAGTTCGACGGAAACATCGTCCGGAATGTTAAAGTATTTCCGGAAGCCCACCATCTTTTTGGAGTCATTTTCTCTGGCCCGAAAGATCTCCATAGTCTGAAGAAAGTTAAGTGTGGAAGAAGAGAGAAAGGAGATTGGTGTAAAGGTTACTTACTGGTGTTAAGGGTAGAAAAGTTCGAAGAAATTGGGTCTGAGGTTTGAAGTCATTATTTGAGGGGAAGGAAGTATTGGAGGGAATGTTTGGGGATGAAGTTCGATTTTGGCGCGACATTTAGTAATTTTTGAGTAGATCAAGAATCCACCTCGTTTTGTGTGAAATCATTACTAATAGCAGCGCTTGGGTCCCATTGCATTAAATAAGGTAATGATTATTGTCGGTTATATGCGATTGGCAGTTACGGATATGAGTTATCTACAATGACGTCGTTTATGACAGTCCGGTAATCTTTGCCTATTCCTGCAGTGCGATTGAAGCAGTCAAAGCTGGGGGTAATTGTGGTAGGGTAAAATCTGGATTAGCCACGTGGCATGTGGATCTAGACACTCTGTACAGCTATTCAGTGCGGTAAAGGCACCAGGTATGATTATGCACTAAATATGAGGTTGTTGCCTAGCATGACACTGCAGGATAAGGTCAACTCGGCAGAGTTGACATCTAGGCAGTACGGTGTATGGGAAGCTCGACAATACTGTTTGGATCCCCCTAGGTTCAGCCAACAGTACGTTCATATGAAGTCTATGCTAAGGATAATGTTTGGCCTGTTGTGGCTAGACATCCATGTAGCGTGAGAGCCTTATTAAAGGACATATTGGCTGGATCGAGGAGAATTTAGCCAGACGAATATTTCCTGAATGATACTTGGACCAGATCTTATGTGATAAAAGCCCGTTGTGAGCCCAATAGCCATGTGGTACTTGGGATTAGGTCAGTCCCAGTGGGCAAGACATCCTAGTAGTGCATCATAGGTGTTAGGGGACCATGACTGGAATCTCGGCAAGAACTGGTTAGCCAAGTGTAAGTGTGACACCTTGACTGTGGATAAGGCTAGGCCCGGTGCGGCAAGCATCCGTACTGCGGGACAGTAATCATCTCGACAATAGCATGGGCGGGATGTACAAGTGTTGGTTAATAAGTAAGAAGTTAACCAGCGCACGTCCCAACTGTTATTAGATCGAGTATGTACGTTAAATATATAAGAAGAAGTCCAAACGGTGAGAGGTGAACAGTCCGATGAATTAATTAGATGGGAGATGAAAAGTCTCTAGTCTAGATTCATCCCCTCATTCTTGATGAGAAGTCAAGAAGTTGGAACGACGCAATTTATGACAGAATGAGAGATATAAAAGCAGACATTTACTCCCTTGAGAGGGGATCGACAATTTGGGTAACGAAATTCTGTCCAAATTTTCTTCTCAACCTCTTGTATTCATTTCCTTTGATTAGGGTTAATTTTCT
>NMUG010004159.1:0-14099 GCA_002855965.1 Monotropa hypopitys | reverse complement strand
TGTTCTCAACACTTTAGTATGTTTGATTTTTGAGTTTTGAGGAAAAAAGATCGAGTTAGGAAGGTTGGAGACGAAGTGGTTCGTCAAAAATATTTCTGGAAAAAACGATTTCTGAAGAAGGGGTACTGGTCCCCGTGTTTGTGGGGTACCAGTCCCTGCCGGTCAGTTGGGCCAAACGTGGGACGGGTACCGATCCCTTGAAAAGGCGGGTACCGGTCCCCATAATGTAATTTAGTTGAAAATATTGTGGGTACCGGTCCCCCGTAAAGGCGGGTACCGGTCCCCATTGAGCAGTGAGGAGGGAGAAGGGCGGGTACCGGTCCCCCCAAAAGGCGGGTACCAGTCCTCATTAAGTGTTTTCTGACAGATTTTTGGGGGTTTTCCGGGGGTTCGGTTATGGACCTAAGATGTGTTTGGAAAGTTTTAGGAGTTAATTAAAGACTATAATAAGTGGTTAAAGATGGTTATCAATTCAGTTGATGTGATTTAATGTTTTCATTATTTTCTTGTCAAAACTATAAATTCACGTGGACTAAAATTGTAATTGTTTTGACAGGGACATTTGAGGAAGGCATTGAGGCCTTACTCAAAGGGCAAGGAAAAAGTTTGAACCAGGAAAAGAAAAGGTTTGAACAACGGTGCTGGTGAGTGTATGGATTCGGTATATTGAAAGTATTTTGCATGTCTTTCAAAGTACATGTTCTTCTTAGTTTAATTGTTGAAGACTTTTATGCATGTTTCTATGCTATATGGGATTTGTGATGGAAATGGAAGTGTTCTTCTATGCATGATAGAATTATTTGAAAGTTTACTTCCTGCGGACTACACGTTATACGTGGGAGTGAGTTGTATTAAAGTACATTGGGGAAAGCATCATATATATATATATGTATATATGCACCTTGGAACGTAAGTTCTTGCAGACTACACGGGCAACCGTGTGAGTGAGTTTCTCCGGGTACTACACCCATTATGGAGAGGGGTCATATCCCAAATGGAGTATCCTTGTGATACATTGGATGAGTATGTTGGGCATACGAACTATCACATATAGTGATAGCTATTTTGAAAAGGAAAGTGGAAAGGTTTTGAAAAATAGGCTGCAGCCATATCCATATATAAAAGCATGGAATGCATGGGGTTGGAAGTATGTGTTTTTGGGGGTTGGACCCTTGTTTCTTGCAAAGTTAAATTCCTGCATGATTTTATAAAATCTTTTGCAATTGTGAAATCAATATATGCTATTCACACTCTGGTTTCCTTGTGTTTTTCTTAAATGCTTGGAAACTAGGTCTTGGAGCTAGCGAGGTTAGAAGATGGAGCTTGGATTTGATGGGCTTGGAGTTCATCCTATGTGATCAAGAGTTGGCTTGAGGATTTTCTTTTCCTTTGTAATAAGGGTTTGTAATCTTTTTGTTAGTACTTGTTATTGGTGACCTCTTTAGTACTTATGTTGTTATTAGTTGATGATAGAAGCTTTTGGAGACTTCTTTTAGTCACCTGATGTTAGAATTGTAATTTAGAATCTTATTGACTCTTGGGTTTCAAAGTTAAAATTTTTTTTATTTCCGCATAAATTTTTAGTAAGTTTTGGTAAGGGATGTTACAGATTCACTCATCCATCCTTTCATTTTCGTTACAAGTTACCGATCGTTCATTATTTCGTGTTAAGCATAAATCCAAGAATCCCATCATAAGTCCATTCTTGATTTATCCGTTTTATCATATTCGAGAATCGTTTCATATTTGGTTGGGTCCGGCATAGTGGCTTGTCGACACACTATCCTTTCCTTCCGTCGTTCTCCAACTCGTTGGGAGGGCCAAGGTACCCCCATTGTGCACAATATCGTGGGTGGAGCGACCACCCAGGGAATCCCGTCATAAGTCCATTCCCGCATAAATATCCCGGTGTTTCCCAAATCGTTGGGAGGGCCCCCGCTACCCTATGATTCCATGCAAACAAGTGTTTCCATTTTAGTGGGAATAAACCCAAGAATCCCCTCATAAGTCCATTCTTGGTTTATCCTATTATTTTCTTTTCATCGTTGTTACCTTGCCTAACCAAGGCTATCAAACGACATCGTCGAGTCTTTTCTAGCCAAAGCTAGTCGATTCGGATTTCTCATTATTCCCTAGCCAAGGCTAACACCATAGGCTTCACATTTCCTAGCCAAGCTAGCCCATTACCATACTCTTCCACCTAGACCGTATATCATGCCAACTCATTCTACCACCTTCATTTCGATACAAGTTTTTCATGTAATAGATTCAAGGTCTAGTGGAGTAGCCCTCGTGGGACACATCCTCCATATTCGATGTTCATTTCGTCACGTTGAATTACTTATCCAGTTCTTCATTCTCAAGATCCACCTTTGTCAATCCAAGGGAGACAACCACCAAGATCATTCAACCTCAACCAATGGTTTCAAGACCAACATTCTACCACAATTGGGGCCAAGGAATGCCCAAGTTTACCAAATTATGAGGGGAGGGACTTTGGCACCCAAATCCCAAATCAATGCTCGTTTGATAAAGCCAACACATATATGGTGTCCCGTAAGTTCCAAGGGACCTATCGTGATCCTAAAAGCTCAATGTGCCCAATTCTTACGTGTACAAGTCCTACGACAATTCAATGGTCATAATAACCCCAAAACATGACTCGAAGTTCACAAGGGCATTTCGTCGAACATTTGGCGGCCCTAACCTCCAATGGCCACCAACCAACCTACAATCACCAAAAACACTAGTCGTCCTTCTCACGGGAATTTCGTCGAACACCTAGCGTGCCTAAGCCTATAGGAACATCATATCAAACAATTTGTGGGCCCAAGGTCACCGCTTAATTCCAACGCAATACCACATTAATTAACGACATTAAATCCACACACACTAGGGTATCAACTCGACCCTATGTACACACACATACTTAATAGGACTTAAGAATTTACCCATCGGAGCATCGCCGGAGAAGTCGCCGGAAAAAGTCACCGGAAACGTCCATCGCACCACCGTGATCCGAACCCATCATCGCGTAGCTCTCGAAGCGCTCGTCAACGTTGAAGAAGACCAAAACTCCATTGCTTGAATGTCACGCCCCGGATTTTCAAACTAATTTTTTCTAAAACAATTAAAATAAATAGCAGGGGAGATCACTACTTGTCATTCAGATCCATTCAGTTGAATTCTTATTACATACATGATACAACATGAAACAAAAAGCGGAAGTGAAGTACAATGCCGAAGCCGGCTACAACTGAAGTACTGAAGTGTAAAGGGACAAGTTCAACAAAGCTGAAACTGAAACTACAGTACAAGGGTAAAAGTACAACCCACAACAAGTAATGAACAAAGCTCAACTAAGGCTGAGATGAAGGGTGCAAGCTGCAGCTGGAACTGCCCTGCCTAACTCAAGCAAATCCAGCAGCTGACTCCAACTCCAAGTCCAGATAGTCCTGTAACACAGACTAGAAAAAGGAAAAGAAAGAGGGTCTGAGCAAACCACGGCTCAGTAAGAAAACCCCTAACTACTACCAAGCATGCACATGCGGTGCGTGCCTACATGTCCACAAACAAAGTACGAGAACAGTAAAGAAACTAAAGTGCACGTAGTGTAAACCTAACTCAGGGCAACAGTAACATAGGCGTATCGCCTACAAAGGGAGTCTAACCAAAACCGTGACCTCAAGTGAGTACAAAGGGTACAACATCCCACGTCTAACTGAAGCAACCTCAAATCTCGACTCAATCAACCTTACTACTAAGGTTCAACGACTCTAAGGATCTACTAAGGATCCCAAACCAACAATGCGCCAAGAGATCCAACCAAGGTGTGTAAGCATAGCACAAGGGAAACAAGGAGGGGTGTCCACACAATCTACCGAAAATGTTCTCTTTCTATTTCACGTGCCGCTTGTAAGTTCTTTTATGGTTCCAAGGATTGCATACTATCAAGTACCAAGGGGATTCCATTACAAGTATATCCCAATATAATTTAGATCATCATTCTTACATTTGTTCCAATTTAAAGTATAATCCGGAATTCCATTACAAGTATATTCCAATATGATTTAGATCATCATTTTTACATTTGTTCCAATTTAAAGTATAATCCGGAATTCCATTACAAGTATATTCCGTTCATGAGTTTTATCATCAATCTAGATACATCCCGGGATCCCTAAAGATCAAGTACATATCGTATTTATCCAAAGTTTATTAATTAGGATAAGTCCCGGAATCCCTAAAGGTCAAGTACATTCCACATTTATCCAAGTTCCACCGTAACGTCGATAGGGCAAGGTTGGTCTAGTAGCTCGTCAACACACTAGCCAATCCTAATCCGTCTTTCCCAAAGGCCGTTGGGAGGGCTCACGTAGCCCCCATTGTGCACAATGTCGTGGATGGAGCGACCATCCCGGGATCCCTAAAGATCAAGTACATCCCGCATGAGAACATATTAATCCCCGTATCGTTGTTACAAGTATTATCCAAGACCCGGGAATCCCTACAATCAAGTACACTCCCGTCGATAATCGTCGCAAGCTTACTATGCCGAGAATCTCTACAATCAAGTACATTCCCGCATACAAACGCGCTAATATTATCATTGGTCATCAATCGCATTCTTGAATTTGTTCATTTATATTATATCTCCTAGCAAACGCTAGTGATCCAACAAGTGAGTTGTCATTCCGATTCAATTAAACGATGTGTAGGTGATAGATTCAAGATTTGATACGAGTATCCCTCGTGGGACACATTCCCGATATTGGATATTCATTTGGTTTCATTGAACTACTTACTTAGTTTTTCAATCATAAACTCCACCTTGGCCAATCCAAGGGAGACAACCGCCAAGAATATTAGACCTCAATCAAGGGTATCAAGACCAACCTTCTACCAAAATGGGGCTAAGGAATACCCAAGCCTATTACAACATGAGAGAGGGACTTAGACACCCACATCCCATTTCAATGCTCAATTGGCAAGACCATCACATATATGGTGTCCCTTAAGTTCCAAGGGACCTATCGTGCTTTTCAAGATTCAACATACCCGATTGATCCACCTATAGGTCCTATGACAATTTTGATATCACGATGACCCCAAAACAAGACTTGAATCACACAAAGACATTTTGTCGAACACTTGGCGACCCTAGACTCCAATGGCCACCAATCCTCCCATAAATCACCCAACACACAAATCATTCATCTCATGGGTAATTCATCAAACTTGTGACGCTCACGTTAACCTCAAGTGACATTTAAACTCAATTGAGCATGATACAATCCTAGGACTCACAAGCCCCACGGGCATTATATCGAACACCTAGCGGGCAACCCTAGGACATTAAATGTAATCCACACAAACTATGGTTATTTGATCGAACCTACGTACACACACACACATACTCAATAGGAGTTAAGAATTTACCCACCGGAGCATCGCCGAAGAAGTCACCGGAAAAAGTCGCCGGAAAACGTCCTTCGCACCGCCACGATCTAAACCCACCACTGTGTAGATCTCGAAGCGCTCATCAACATTGAAGAAGACCAAAACTCCATTGCTTGAAGTTGGTGGAGACCCAAAAACTCGAATCTTGCCAGATGGATTCGCCATGGTGGTTTCCGAAGAGCTCTCGACGCATGGAAAAAGGTTTGTTCTTGCAAAAACTCCATCCGGAGCTCGGATGGTCTTCAAAATGTGGGGAGAAGGAGAGATTTTTAGAGAGGGGGAGAGAGAACTCGTTTTTAGGGTTAGAGAGAGAGAGGAAGAGATGGGTCAAAAATACGTTCTGGACCATTCTTTACATAAAAATCGACTATATATACGCCCCCGGGCGTTACCAAAACGCCCCCACTTAAACATCCAAAATCGCAGTCTGCGCAACCCGTAACTGGTTGCGCCCCAAACCGCTACCGGTTGCGCTACGCGCGGTAGTTTCGCGCAGAGAGGGATGCGCTACCGGTTACGCCCAAATTTTGCGTAACCGGTTACGCTATGCACAACAGTTTCACCAAAACAACTGTCGGAGAGTTTTGGGCCTAATGTCTTCGTCCGAACTCCGATTGAGACGATTCAAGTTGCGTTGGATTCGTAATTGAATTATCTACGACATTGATGAATAATATTTTCGATTTCAAAAAATATTTCGGAGTCATAATGGGCCTAGAAGATCCTCGACACATTGCCGGAACAACCTAAGACAACGCCATCCACCACCGGGGACTCTAACTACCCCGAACCATTGAATTTCATTGAATAGACCCAATAACAACCATAATAACATTTTGGAAATTATTTTAAATTCTACGTCGTTACATCTCATACCCCTTAAAAGAATTTCGTCTTCGAAATTAAGCAGGAAAGAAGAGAGGATGAAAACCATACCACCGATGAATGAGACCACGGGTTCACTCCTCAATACCTAGATCGGAATCAAATACACTTCCATAATAACTTCTCACAAATTTGATCACAACAAATATGGGGAGAGTTCAACTAAGATACATGAATTCAATACGGTTGTTCGAACGCTCAATCCCGCACAAGTACCACATTACTTTAACATCCAATGATTTGTCCACGAGATTTACTAAGGAGAGGGAGATGCAAGGATTTCCACTGAGGAACACCAACTTGAGGAAACCAACATGCCACACTATGGAATAAAAGGGACAACTCCTGATAGGGTGTGGACACGCCGAGACAAAAAAATTTTTTTTTGCCAAAGATACAGGAGATGGAGTATCCCATAAAGGATCAATCTCCTCATAAGCATGAAGCCAACAATCTTCTTATAACAATATTCTCAACGAGGAACGAATCAATTTTACAAACTCGCAGGCAAGTCATCTGCCGCAAGCCAACAATCGCACTACGGTTACCCCGATACATGAGGATATGCTAAATACACGCTGATACGCCAAGGATACACTGAGGATACGCCGACACGACAAGGACACACTGATACACCGATATGCGATAAGACCGTTTGCATGGATGCTTGCCGAATCGTACTTAGTGATAACACGTTATCGCACCAACCCCCACAAACTAACCAAAAATAAATGCAACGCATGAATATGCTCCAAACTCGTGAGCCAAAGAATACACCACACCAAACACACACGCCCTAGTGTGGTAACCGTATGACCTTGGTGGTTTGCTTTGAGATGCCCCGACTGGTAGCTCTTCTCAAACCAATTCACCACGTCAAACATATATCACATAACAAAAAATACTCACGCACCCACGCACGTCAAAATGTGTAAGCGTCAAGCCCAAACAACATGGCATGACACTAAACTCACACCAAGTCTAGACCACAATATGCATTCGTTCCCAACTTTCCCACGGTTAAACGGATACGTACTTCTTTGGTCCACGAGCTCCTTTCCAATGATTAATACCACGTTCAATGCAAAACATAACGAACGGAACAAAAAAAACAAAAAAAAATTCGTAACTGAAAAGGGAACAATTGCAATTCAATCAAAATACCACGATGATAGAAATTTCCACCACATACGTCACGCGAGATACGAGTCAAAGAAATGTCATCCAAGGATCAACGAGTCTGACAACTTACATTTGAACGGAACACGACTTGGGTGGAAGCTATCAAAAGTCAACTAACTTCACAACTAGTCGCAAGACAGGCATAACAAAGGCAACGGAAACAAGTGGGAACATCGATCCAATGCCCAAAAACACCAACCAGAAGAACGTTAATCTATGACTTCATCGACTCACGAACAAAGGAGAAAAGCAAGGTTTGCAAGTTGAATTCATCGTTCTACACTTAGAATCCTACAAGCCAAGTGGCTGGATTACAAGATTCAAAATTGGGAAGTAGGTTGGGAAACCAACACGCTAACCAAGATCACTGCTCGAACCATTATTAGCAACGTTACACGGAAAGGAGTAGGGAAAGAATTTCTTCTCCAAAGGTGATTTCGAGATTATAGGAATATTTCTTCGTGCCATCGCACTCGTACCCCACCACGCTTTCGATGCGCTACTCTGATGCCGATACTAACAATTTTGAACGTATGGAGGATCTCACGAATCCTAATCGGCCAAGGGTTGACCTCAATCGGATCATCTAATGAGAAACTACGATGATGATCATGGCGAACACACACACGCTCCTCAATCGATTAGGTCGTCGAGTACAAACACATCTAAGGCCAACGCACAACTACCGGATATAGTATTCCAAATGGTTAACTTAACCACTTTCATCACGATACGAAACATTTAGCAAAAGATGAAAGCGTTCCGAATCACACCTCAAGCCAACGGTTAGCCCAAAACAACTTTAATGCTTCAACTTAGACTTACGACCACCAAAACTAAGGTGATCTTATAAGAATTTATGACCAATGGGTCATACCCCTTAAAAGAGAAGTATCCCAAAAATCTTGGCGACACCTCAGGGTTCTTCACAAAACTACGAAAAGACTTAAACTCAAACGGATCGGTATGCCTAAATCCCAATAGCCTCAAGGGAACTCATGCCCTAACAACGGAAAGATATCCAACCCTCCCAAACTTAAAAGATTTCGATAGAAAATTTTTAACAACAACGATAACTAAGTCATAAGAGACTACATATACCATGCTGCTAAGGCCAAGCTCTACCCCTCCAAATCACAAGGCATGGAGCGAGTACAAGAGGGATGCGCTCCCGATTACGCCCAAATTTCGCGTAACCGGTTACGCTATGCACAACAGTTTCACCAAAATAGCCGTCGGAGAGTTTTGGGCCTAATTTCTTCGTCCGAACTCCGATTGAGACGATTTAAGTTGCGTTGGATTCGTAATTGAATTCTCTACGACATTGATGAAGAATATTTTCGAATTCAGAAAATGTTTCGGAGTCAAAATGGGCCTAGAAGATTCTCAGCACATTGCCGGAACAACCTAAGACAACGCCATCCACCACCGGGGACTCTAACTACCCCGAACCATTGAATTTCATTGAATAGACCCGATAACAACCATAATAATATTTTGGAAATTATTTAAAATTCTAGGTCATTACATTGAGGTTGGTGGAGACCCAAAAATTTATATCTCGCCGGATGGATTCGCCATGGTGGTTGCCGGAGAGCTCTCGACGCAAGGAACGAGGTTTGTTCTTGCAAAAACTCTATCCGGAGCTCGGATGGTCTTCAAAATGCAGAGACAATGAGAGATATTTAGAAAGGGGGAGAGAGAAATCGTTTTTAGGGTTAGAGAGAGGAAGAGATAGGTCAAAAATGAGTTCTGGACCCTTCATTACATAAAAATCGACTATATATACGCCCTCAGGAGTTACCAAAATGCCCCCACTTAAAAATCCAAAATCGCAGTCTGCGCAACCCGTAACCGGTTGCGCCCCAAACCGCTACCGGTTGCGCTACGCGCGGTAGTTTCGCGCAGAGAGGGATGCGCTACAGGTTGCGCTATGCACAACAGTTTCACCAAAAATAGTTGTCGGAGAGTTTTGGTCCTAACTTCCTTGTCCGAACTCCGATTGAGACGATTCAAGTTGCGTTGGATTCGTAATTGAATTCTCTACGACATTGATGAAGAATATTTTTTTAATTCAGAAAATATTTCGGGGTCGTAATAGGCCTAGAAGACCCTCGATACCTTGCCGGAACAACCCAAGACAATGCCACCAACCACCGAGGACTCTAACTACCCCAAACCATTGAATTTCATTGAATACAACCCGATATTAACCATAATGATATTTAAGAAATTATTTAATATTCTAGGTCGTTACATTTTGGGTGCACTGCCTTATGAAAAGGCCTTCGACTTGATTGGGGTTATCTTTCAAAACCCTATCTACAAATTTTCATCAATGTTGTCTTCCTCATCGTCTCCAGCATTAGTGTTATCTAGTTTGTTAGAATTATTGGTGAAAAGACTGATTAGTTTTTTCACAATGAATTGAGGAGCACTTTTAAACCAACTAAACTACTTCTTAAAGACTAGGACACCACCAACTTAACAAAGACTTATTCAAACACTTAACACCCTCCCTTAAATTGATTGTTTGCAAACATCAGTTTACAGGAGCTTCTTTCAAAGTATAAATCTTCATTGAATCAACTCCCAACAACTTTCTGAGCTTCAAAAACACTGGTAACTTCAGAGGCTTCGTGAATATATCAGCAACTATCAATAACTCCATCTCTGTACAGATCATGCAAGAAATGAAATCTCACATTTATATGCTTGCTTCTCCCATGTAAAACTGGATCCCTTGAAAGCTTGATTGCTGAAACATTGTCACAATAAATTGGCAAGTCTTGCTGCTGGTAACACAATTCCTTGAGTATCCTTCTTAGCCAAATGGCTTGACATGCCGTTGCAATTGCAATAACAAATTCTGCTTCTGTGGTTGATAATGCTACGATTGGTTGTTTCTTTGATGACCAAGCTACAACTTCCAAACTCATCATAAAGACATAACCTGATGTACTCTTTCTGTCCGTTGGGTCTCCTGCATAATCACTGTCAGAGAACCCAAACAAACCAGATTTTGCACCCTTCTTATAGAACAAACCGTAATCAATTGTGCCACTCAAATAACGAAGGATTCTTTTGGCTGCAAGAAGATGAACCTATGTAGGACTTTCCATGTAACGACTGACAAGACTAACTGCATACATTATGTCCGGTCTAGTAGCCGTCAAATACATTAGACTTCCAACAATCTACTTATAAAATGTTGCATTTACCTTCTTTCCACCAGAATTTTGTGCTAACATCAAATCTTGGGATGAAGGAGTGCCAACAGGATTGCATCCTTTCATTTCAAACTTGTCCAAAATTTCTAGGACATACTTCTTCTAGATGAGGAAATTCCCTGCAGCTGCTTGTACTACTTCAATGCCAAGGAAGTAGCGCATCAACCCCTGATCTGTCATATCAAACTCTATATCAAACATAGTTTTGTCATTACCTGTGTAGATTAAATCATCCACATACAGACAAACAAGTAGCATCTTTCCTCCTTTGCCTACCTTTATGTAAAGTGTGGGCTCATATGGGCATTTCTTGAAGCCCTCTCTGGTAAAGTAGGCGTCTATGCGACTATACCAAGCTCTGTGTGATTGTTTTAGTCCATAGAGTTCCTTCTTCAATTTGTACATGTGACACCCCAGTCTAAGGTGTCAACTGGAGTCCCATAGGGGAGATCCGGGTCAGTGGACAAGTCCCACATCGCTTGGTCAATGTAAGTTATGTATGCTATAAATAATAGATCATGAACCTACCTTGCACAAGGCCTTTTAAAGTCGTGCGGGTATCAAAGCCCATTAGAACATCCTAGTTAAGCGTGCTCATCCTGGATTAGTCTAAGGGTGGGTGACCCCCTGGGAAGTCCACTGGGACTTGGCGGCCAAAGCGGACAATATTGTGCAGGGTAGGAGCATGTCGTTACATATGGTATCAGAGCCTGCACTAACCGGAAATGTGGGACCAAAGGAGAATCTTGACCCCACACGAGGACATGTGGTCCAAGTGGGGGAGATTGTGACACCCGAGTCTAAGGTGTCAACTGGAGTCCCGGAGGGGAGATCCGGGTCAGTGGACAAGTCCCACATCGCTTGGTCGATGTAAGTTGTGTATGCTATAAATAATAGATCATGAATCTACCTTGCTCAGGGCCTTTTAAAGCCGTGCGGTTATCAAAGCTCATTGGAACATCCCAGTTAAGCGTTCTCATCCAGAATTAGTCCAAGGATGGGTGACCCCCTGTGAAGTCCACTGAGACTTGGCGACCAAAATAGACAATATTGTGCAAGGTAGGAGCAGGTCGTTACAGTACACCTTCCTCTCATTTCCTTGCTGCAGATAACTAGGAGGTTGATCAATGTAAACTTGTTCTTGGAGCTCACCATGTAGAAAGGCAGATTTCACATCTAGTTGAAAGGTTGGCTAAGAATTTTCAGTAGCCATAGAAAGAATTACCCGAATTGTATCAAGTCTTCCAATAGGGGCAAAAACCTCTGTGTAGTCGACCCTATATTCTTGCTTATACCCCTTTGCCACCAAACATGCTTTGTGTTTATCAACCTCTCCATTCTCATTCAGTTTTGTTTTGTACACCCACTTGACACCAATGGTTTTATGTCCTTCGGAAAGATTTGTTAACTCATATGTTTCATTCTTCTCAATGGAATGAATCTCTGCGTCCATCGTCTTTTGCCAGTTTGAGTCTGTGACTGCTTTCTCAAATGTAATAGGATCGGAATCTGCAAAGAATACACATTCTGCAAACAAAGAAAAATGTGCATGTATCATCATCATCAGAGAATTCATCTTCACTTACATAATCCATCAGCCAAGATGGTCTTTTCCTTTGACGTTGATTATCAGTCGGCTGCTCAATTGTGGGTGCAATTACTGAAGAGCTGATCAAGTATTCATTAGAGGGTTGCTGTTGCTGCATTTCTGTCCTCTTCTCAACATCATCAAGTTCAACTAGAATTTGTTGTGGTTCTACGCCTTCTCCAGTCCAATCCCACATTGTTTCTTCATCAAAAATTACATCTCTAGTGATAATAATTTTCTTAGTGGTGGGATTATACAACTTGTAGGCCTTTGAACACTTTTCTCCTTTATCATCTAGTTTCTTCCTCTTCTCATCTGGAACATGGGCATAGGGTATTCACCCAAAGATACGCAGGTGGTCGATATTTGGTCTATGTCCACTCAATGCCTCTTCGGGAATCCTATTACGAACGACAACTCTGGGACTCCTGTTTAGGAGATGAACACTACACAAGACTGCCTCGGGCTAGAAGCTCTTGGAAAGACCACTTGTATTCAGCATACTCCACACCATGTTCAAGATTGTATGATTCTTGCGCTCCGCCACACCGTTTTGCTGAGGGGTGTGAGAAGCGGTGAACTGCCTTTTAATCCCTTGCATATCATAGAAATTTGCAAATTTCCATAAGTTGTATTCTCCACCACGGTCTATACGAAGGGTTTTGATATGTTTCCCAACTTCTTTCTCCACAAGTGCCTTGAAGTTTTTGAAGGCTAGGAAGGCCTCTGACTTTTCCTGCAACACGTGAACCCATGTTTTTCGACTAAAGTCATCAATAAAGGTAATGAAGTACCTTTTACCTCCATTGGATGGTCAATCAATAGGTCCACAAAGTTTATAATGAACCAGCTCCAACTCCATTTTGGATGTCCATGCCTGTCCTTTCAGAAAAGGTTCACGGTGTTGCTTGCTAGCAACACACACCTCACAAACTTTAGATGGAGTGATCATTGGGAGGCCATTCATGTCACGCCCCACCCCAGACGACTATAGAGCCAGCCATCCAGGGACGAACACGTGGCAATCAACTACTACTAAACTAAACACTACTCTCAACAATAACTGAAAAGAAACTGCTGAACTGATAATACTCTGATGATACAACACACACTGCTCACAAATAAGCTCTCTCAAAATACATAAAATATACCTGAACAATCTACTGAAACCCCAACTCCTCACCCTCTACTCCTGCTCAACTGCTCAACTGTTGGACTAGTGGACTCTAACTGAACTGAATCAACGATCACTTGGAAGGGAAATGAATGGTCATCTAGGGAAAGCAAATGAATACTCATAAGAAAAACATAAAGGAAAGGAGCAAATTAGCTATGGATGACCTTTCTCTTTGCAAAACACACACCTACTCTAAAAACACATCTCTGAAATCACCTTTCTATAAAATTCCTTTATATAAAACATCATTTTCTCTCACTTACTCTTTATAAAAACTTTTCACCTTTTACAACTCAAAAATCCTTTTCATTCTCTTTTTAACTCAACACAAAACTCCTTTTAAAATCCCTTTATATCTTTTCGCAAAATCTCATATGAAACACCCGTAAATTAAATATCACAAAAGATCATAAATACCACCTCACCTCACCTCACCTCACCTCACCTCACCTCTGAATCATAATAGCCAAGGGTCATTAACGTCCGGTGACCATCCATTTATGTCAGATCTGATACCCTGTGGACATTCTCGGATAGACGCAAGTAATGATCCAGGGGCCACTATACTAGTTCCAGT
>NMUG010004158.1:0-14099 GCA_002855965.1 Monotropa hypopitys | reverse complement strand
GGCAAGCTCCAAATCGTGCGTCAGATAATTTCTTTCATGCGTCTTCAGATGCCTGGAACCATACGCAATCGCCTTTCCACCTTGCATGAGAATACAACCTAAACCTTCCCGAGAGGCATCACAATAAATAGAGTAACCCACTCCTCTCTCCAGCACAATCAAAATAGGTGATGAAGTCAAACGGCCCTTCAACTCCTCAAATGTGGCCTTACAAGCATCGTCCCATACAAAATGAATATCTTTTCGCGTAAAACGAGTCATAGGAGTGGCAATGCAAGAAAAGTCAAGAACAAATCGGCGGTAGTAACTGGCAAGACCCAAGAAGCTGCGAACCTCGAATACGTTAGTTGGTCTCGGCCAAGTGACAATAGCATCAATCTTCGCTGGATCTACTGAAACTCCCTCTTGGGACACGACATGACCTAAGAATTTAACCTCCGACAACCAAAACTCGTATTTACTGAGCTTGGCATAAAGTTGGTGCTCTCTCAAAAGCTCAAGAACAATACGGAGATGCTCGTCATGCTCCTCAGAAGTAGCTGAATAGATCAAGATGTCATCAACAAATACCACAACGAACTGATCTAAATATGGGCAAAAAATGCGATTCATCAAATCCATGAACGTCGTTGGCGCGTTGGTTAGCCCAAACGGCATAACTACAAACTCGAAGTGACTGTAGCGGGT
The DNA here is from genome assembly GCA_002855965.1 of Monotropa hypopitys. NCBI lineage: Eukaryota > Viridiplantae > Streptophyta > Magnoliopsida > Ericales > Ericaceae > Monotropa > Monotropa hypopitys. The sequence continues at coordinate 13,412 of NMUG010004158.1, read as the reverse complement.
ACGGAAAGTGGTCTTAGGAATATCCTCCTTGTGAATATGAAGTTGATGGTAGCCCGACTTTAAGTCGATTTTTGAAAAGCAAGTCGACCCTTGCAACTAGTCAAAGAGATCATCTATCCTCGGCATAGGATAATGATTATTGATGGTGACACAGTTTAGCTTCCTATAATCGATGCACAAACGAAGAGTTCCATCTTTCTTTTTTGCAAACAACGCAGGTGCTCCCCAAGGAGTAGAACTCGGACGGATAAAGCCTAACTCGAACAGCTCCTCTATTTGGGACTTCAACTCCCTCAGCTCGGCCGGCACAAATCGATATAGAGGAACGGATATAGATGCAGAACTCGGAAAAAGATCAATAGAGAACTCGACGTCCCTAATAGGAGGTAAGCCCGACAATTCTTCAGAAAAGACATCTGGAAAGTCACTGACTACGAGTGGCAACTCTATACGACCCGATACGTCATCATCTAACACTAAGCTAGCGAGAAAACAATGAATCGATGAAGACTCCTTAGGATCAAGAAAAGCTGAAGCCATAGGTTCTCAGCGATCTCCCATGAAATAGAAATATTCTCCATCGGCATCACGAATGAGAACTCGGTGACGATAGCAATCGATAGTGGCATGATGGGAAGATAGCCAATCCATGCCCAAGATGAGATCGAAACCCGCCATATCAAGAACTATAAAGTCGAAACTGCATCGTTGGTCTGCAATGGTCATCTCACACTGACGACAAATATAACTCAATGGTATGCGACCCCCAACAGGTGACTCAACTATAAGAGGAGAATCAAACACTTCCAACTCCAAACCCAAAGCTGAAGCAAAAGAGAATGCCAAAAAGGAATGCGACGTGCCCGAATCAATAAGAACAGATGCCAAAGAATGGTAAATAAGAATCATACCATGCACAACAGAAGTCTCTGGCACCTCTGTAGCAATTGGCTGCTCCACTGCTAGGACTACATAGACTCAACCCTATGTCATCTGCGTCTGACCTATTCCACTATGCTGACCAGGCCCAGATGGGCCTCTCCTCACAAATCGGGACCCTTGACTGGAAGGTGTAGGAGTTCTCTAGAACTGCTGCTGCTACTAGATCTGGCAGGGCTGCTGAACTGAGCCCGCCTCGCTATGCTCATTCTCCTTGATAGGACATGCCTTGGAGATATGACCTGGCTGGCCACAATCAAAGCAAGACACCTGAGGATAATCGGCGCGAAGATTCCCTGGATAGTTGCACTTATAACATACCACCTCTATACGATACGAAACACCCGCACGATTCAACGGTGCTGATGGCCGCTGTCCCTTCTGGAAACGGGATGGCTCACGGAACCTCTTCTTCCCAAAACTGCCCGAAGAACTGCTCAACCCCAAATACTGATTTCTTGGTTCCCACACCTTAACCTCTTTGACCATCTCGCTCTTCGATCCAATCAATCTGGCGCACTCTACCAAGTCGACAAAAATCTGAATGCGATGACCCACAACAAGATGCTGGATATTAGGATATATGCCCTTCTCAAACCGCTTGCATTTCTTCTCCTCAGTGTTTACCCAATCATGGGCAAACCTTGACAGCGACTGGAATTTGGTAGCGTACTGGTTCATTAATATCGACCCCTGTTCTAGCTTCGCGAACTGCTCATGCAACTTATCACGAAAGGACTCTGGGAAATACTGACTCTTAAAAGAAGACTCAAAGTCGGCCCAAGACATACCAACGAGAGGATCCACAATGGCCTGAGGGTCAGCAAGCTCAAGCACTCGCAAAGCGTCACACCATCCATCCACTAAAGTAGACCACCATTCACTGGCCTCACCAATGAGCTGAAAGGAAGCAAGAGAAATCTGAATCTTGTGGTCGCCGATCTCCAACATTTTAAAAATCTTCTTCACTTCTATCAGCCAATGATTTGTCTCGATAGGGTCAACCTCACCATTGAACTTCGGAGGGTCCATGTGGTAAAACTCACGAAGTGCATCTGAAAGATGGTTACCGGTATGATCCCTTGCTGCCGCCACATCTCTGCTAGCCTCTACCACTACCGTAGCAATCTCGCGAATGAACTGCCCTACATTGGCCATGCCTCCGGGAATAGCCCCTTCGGCTTGAACCTCGTTGGGAAGCTCCCTTCGTTGCCCGTTAACTTCCTCGCTACTTGCGTCGGGAACTTCAACTCCACGGTGTCCACGACCCCTATTCCCTACGCGACATCCGGCCATTTTCTACGAGACAAGAGAAACGGCAATCATCAAAGAGTGGAATTGAACAACCACATCAATAAACAAGAAAAGTACTAGATACGACGTAGAAGCAACGACAAACCCACCAAAGAATTCGACGCAAGAGTACTCAACCTACAACTTACTTGGAATTTAAGAAGAAACGACAACTTTCATACCCCACACATACACTTCAAGATTTTAAGACGACTTATAGGTTCATCACTTAGTATTAATGCCTTAATTTCATGCCATGTGCACACACAAGCAGTCGTATGCAATGCAAATTTTAACCCAACTCGATGCACCCATGTAGGACTATTTGTCCTTTCCCAATGTCCTAAGTTTTCACAACCTTTTGCTCTGATACCAACTATAACACCCTTGAAATTTAAACCATATTTTTTTTTGAAAAGACGATAAGAGAGCATACATTAAAAGTCTAAGGCATGATAATACCATTCCCACCAAAACATCACATAATTCAAATGTCATCACACACATGAGTTTAAAAGATACAATCCGGGTGTTAAACCTTACAAAACATGAATAACAAAAGGAAAAGCAATACAAGTCCATATGTTGGACTAATGCTCCAATGCTCTTCCAAAAAGCTTGATCCACCCGCCAAGCTAGACCATAGGATCCTTCCCTATAAAAGAGAGGGTTAGGCCACGCCTAGTAAGAAACTCTAAACAAGAAATTCATATGATTGTGATACACAAAAGTAAGAATGATGCATGCATAGAGGTTAGGCATAATATTGAAGTGTGACCACCAAGTGAAAGGTAAGTGTTTTCCAAGATTTTCCCACATATTATTCATTCTCATTCCCATCATTTCGCACTATTCCGAATAATAGAATTTATCAAGATTTGTGAGTTTTGGCTAATTCTGCGCTAACAACTCGTCAACAAGCTAACCGACAATTTCCTCATATTCCCTGACTTGACAGGAAGGGCCAGACAACCCTCCATTGCGCAATGTTGTGAGTGCTCACACTAGCCACTCAAGGTAACTCAGCTACCCGAATAATTTAGTCAACTCAATTTACCCACATTCGTTCGTTCATAATTTGTATAATGGCCAAAGGCCTAATACCCACAATTTACATAGGTTCCCACATATCAATGTGAACGATACTTGTTGAATTATATGTATTTAGGCTCCAATTGGATTTCCCCCAAATTTCCCACACTTAATCAAAATTAGGTTTTCAAACAAATTGGGGCTTTTTGATTAAAACCAAGGATTAGTGAAATTGAAGCTATGAGGAACCCAAATACATGCCAATTAATTACCCCTAACAAGGTTAAGACAACAAATCAAAACTACACTTAACCCTACACAAACCTCAACCCTACTTACACAAAATCAAGAAGATTTTGAGACGTATAACAAGGATATGAATAAACAAGGTTAGAATCCCCTACCTCAAGAAGATGTACTCACAACCCTTGATTTGAAGCTCTACACACCACCGCGAACGAAGACCACCACCGCGTAGCCCTTGAAATCCTCTTCAAGGTTAATGATGCTCAAAATCTTCAAAACCCACTTGAGGTTGGGTAGAAATTAGAGAGAAGTGAGAGGTTGAGAGAGATAGGGTTTGATGGAGGTAGAGAGAGTGAATCTGCAAAAAATGATAGGTTTTCGGAGTGCATTGGATATTTAAACCCCCACATGAAGTTCCCAAAATGACCCTCATTACATAGCAGAAAATTTGCGATTTTACACGCGACGACCGGTCGATGACGGTACAGTCGACTGGTCGGGACCAATTAATGGTGCCCACTTATGAAGCGCGACCGGTCGGCAACGGCTACGTTGACCGGTCAGAAAGAACAAAACCAAAATCCTAAAAACTAACTGATGAACCGCGACCGGTCGGCGACGGTAATGTGTACCGGTCGCCAAGACCAAAAATGCTGAAACCTGGAAAATTGCTTTCCAAGAGCAACTCGGCCATGGTTTCGACGATCCTTCACCGAACAACACGCGCACTAATTTCTAATTACTATACGAATCATTAGACGATATTTTTAAATCGAAAATATAAATTTTATAAATTTTTTGGAGTGTGACAGTAATTTACACAAACCCTCCACTTACCGGTCTTCTTTTTAACCACCACCGTGTTGGCCAACCAGGTGGGATAGTGAACTTCTTAGATCGTCTACGCTTCGATCAGATGATCAACTTCTTCTATGACGGCGTCGGTATGTGCAGCCGTCGATCGCCGGGCCTTCTGAACGACTGGCCGGCATTCAGGACGGATATTGAGGTGATGGCTGATGAAGTCTGGATCCATGCCCGGCATTTCATAGGGCGTCCAAGAGAATACCTCCACATTGCATTTTAGGAAGCTGACTATGGCTTCCTTGTCTGCTTCGGCTAGCTGCGAGCCGATGAGAAAGAAGTACTCTGGATCATTGGTGCTCAGAGGGACGGTGACAAGGTCCTCAATGGATTTTGCCGAGGCACTTGAACCGACGTCCTCTAGCACTGGCTGATCTGGAACCTCCACCCATTGGACTTGCTTAGGGGTGACCTTCCCTTTGACAGCAGCGATGTAGCACTACTTCACAGACGTTTGGTCCTCCTTAAGCTCCTCTACGCCTTTGCTGCCGATGAATTTGATAACCTGGTGGTATATGAAAGCCACTCCCTTGATGCTATGGACCCAGGTTCAGCCCAGGATAGCATTGTAGGGTGATAGGATGTCGACTACCACAAATTCCACCTCGGTAGTGAGTGAGCCGATGGTCACTGGGATAAGCATTTTATTGAGCGGCCACACAGAAGTCGCATTAAATCCTACCAGTGGCATATCGGTCGGTAGTAGATCTTATGCCTTGTACCTTATTTTTTTGAACATGGAATAGTACATGACATCTGCCGAGCTGCCGAGGTTAATGAGGACCCTCCGGACCTGGCAGTCGGAAACTTGCAGAGTGACGACTATGGCATTGTCGTGAGGGTGATGAACCCTCTCGGAATCCATGTTTGAAAAAGTTATGGAATACCTGGATTCTGGCATTGGCTTCTTCGACATAGGTTGGACGACAAGGATCTACTTTGCCCTTATCTGCTGAAGCTCCGACTGAAGCTACTCCTCTCGTCAGTGATCCACCATCCCATGGATCACGTTGATAATTTGTAGATCCTCCTTCGGTACGGCAGCAGCTGTTTTCTCTACATCGACATACTCTTGAAGGTGGCCGGCAGTGACCAACTCTTCAAGGAAATCCTTGTACGCCTGGCAGTTAGTTGTCAAGTGCCCTTTTTCTCTGTGGTAGGAGCACCTGAATTTGTCATTGCCGCCTCTCTGGGCTCCCAACCGCTTCTCCGGCCATCTGAAGAATGGTTCCTTTTCGATTTTGTGAAGGAGCATAAATGTTGGTTGTTTAAAGACGGTAGTGTGGGCCACAAACTCGTACGGCTTATACATCCAGGGCTCGCCAGGTTGGACAATGTTGATCTCTTTCCTTCTGACCACACTATTGTTGTTGGAGCCATGACTGGAGCATTGGTCGGCCTTGCTCCTCTCCTCCTTAGCCTCTTCGAGTTTTGCATGGAGCTCAATCCTGGCCATGAGCTCATTCATGGTGGACGGAGGGAACAACATCAAATCTTCGAACTCTCGGTTGAAGTGATCCAGGCCGAGTTGTCATTGCGATTTTTTGATCGCACTCTTTAATCTCGTTGTAGAGGTCCCAATACCGGGCTGTGTATTGGCACAAGGATTCTGACCTCACTCGTCGAAGGTCAAGGAGGGAATCAACCTCTTTCTTCATCTTGGAGCTAGTATTGAACCGAGCCAAAAAGGCCGTTGAAAGGTCTCTCCATAAGGAGATGGACCCTATCGGCAATCGGTCAAACTAGAGTAACTCAACCCCACCTAGGCTGGATAAAAATAGCTTGCACATCAAGGCATCTTCTCCTGAGTAGAGGGACATCATCTGCCTCAAGGGCACGATATGGGTGTATGAATCCATTTTGGGATCATACTTGTTAAATTTGGGAGCTTAGAAACCTATCAGAGGCCTTGCAGCTTAAATTTCTGGAGAGAATGGAGTGCAGGGGATTCTGTCCCGTCAGCACGGCTCATAGGTCTGAACTGGAGGGACGTCCCTTCTCCTCCTCTGAGTAACTTCCTGCTCTGAGTAGGGCACCTGACTGTCTCCTTGGCCGTTGTGCCTCTGGTGCCTGGGCGGTGACTACTCTCGTGCTGGGCGAGGTCTCTGAGCTGCTGGAACTGTGTTTCGCCCGAGGCGGTCAAAGACAGGTGGTCGATGACTCTCGGTCGAATGTTCATCCCTATATCGGGGAGGAGAGACTCGGCGCCTGACGCGACGGTCCTCGTTAAGCCTCTGCTGGGCAGGGACTTCTTCTTCCCTCCTTCCAAGCATGTTCAGGACTGAAGGCCTGTTCTTCTGAGACCTGCTCCTGCTCTAGAAAGGCTCGTGGTATTCTCGGTCATCCTTCTCAGCACGACTTGGCACCGCTCTTTTCTTCTCGGTGGCCTCCCTTGGGAGGGTCATTTCACAGATGAGGGCATCAATTTGGTGATCCCTTCGGCCCAGATCGCCCTCTACTTGATGGATGTACTGTCTAGTGGTAAGCTTGGTCGGAGGATCAGGACATTCGCTGGTGCGGTAGCTGGCGTCATCGGTGCGGGTACGCTCAGGGGTTCGAATAGCAGAGTCCCCTACCCTCGCAACTTCCTTTCCCTTGTTCCTTCGGCCATCCAACTAGTTTTCTTTGAAGTTTTGGTTTTTGTAAGTCATCTTCAAGCCATAACGGAGATTTGGGAGTTTGAGAAAGGTTCCCCAGTGGAGTCGCCAATTGTTGGGGGGTAAGCCTTTCTTGCGGTGGTTCTCGGTTGATAGCGGTGGAGACCTTGGCTGCAAAAGAAGAAAATGTTAGGCTACCGGTGAATGTTGCTGGTGGACCCTCTAATGGCTAAGTCAGCAAGGAATTCTAGAGAGAGAAAGAAAATGGACAGAGCTTGGGCTAGTGAGAGAGGGTGTACCACTGTATTGAATGCTAACTCCCTTATATAGAACCATCGATGAGTGGAGGGCACGTGCTTCGATACGAGTGAACTGTCAATTTGTGTGATTGGACAATGCGCCTATCCCCTCTATGCGTCTGAACATCTGGTCAATGGGTCGGCCCCGATAGTGTCAGACAGGGGCGCTTGATAGCCTTGGGCGGCAGAAAAGCTAAAAAGCATGTCTGGTGTACGACAAAAATTGCAGAAAAGTTGATCTCTGTGTCAGGCGTGTGTCTGCCATGTGCGCAAAACCCGGGATGCTGTCTCCTGAGGAAATCTTCCATACAGATGAGGTATTTGTCTTGTTTGGCCGAAGGGGCACCCTTCGGTATGGTCAACCATCGACAGGTAGAAGTCCCCAGGCAGTAAACCTTTCATGCCGAAGTAAGCCTCAGGGAAGCCCCCTTTCTGTCGGCCTCTGTCTCTGCTCGGTCATATGACCTCGATTGGCTATATTACTGGCTGGGAACCATCCCTGGGCTGTGAGGCTCCAGTGCTGGAGCGAGCCCCATGGAGTTACTGTCGCCGGCTCTTAGTTGCTCAGCCCCCTGATAGTTGGCCTGTGTTGCAGTCCTCCCGGAGGAGGTCGTGGCTCTGGCCTTTCTTTAGTTTGGCCCCCAACAGATAGACATCATAATTCGTAGCCATAAATATGGATGGACATCATAATCTAGAGCCATAGGTGGACGGACATCATAATCCGGAGCCACGGTGTGGACGAACATCATAATCCAGAGCCATAGGTGGACAGGCATCATAATCTGGAGCCATAGGTGGACGGGCATCATAATCTGGAGCCATAGGTGGACAGTAGGTTATAGTCAAAGCCAAAGTTGCGCCTACCAGAGCCACTGTCTTCGTTGCAGTGACCCGGACATCATAATCCTGACGGTTGGGCTTGAATGATGGACGGACATCATAATCCAGAGCCATAGGTGATCAGTAGGTTATAGTCAAAGCCGAAGTTGCGCTTACCGGAGCCACGGTCTTCATTGTAGCGACCCAGACATCATAATCCTGGCGAGCGATATTAAATGATGGATGGACATCATAATCCGGAGCCATAGGTGGTTGGTAGGTTATAGTCAAAGTCGAAGTTGTACCTATCGGAGCCACGGTCTTCGTTGCAACGACCCGGATATCACAATCCTGACGGTCTATCTTGAATGATGGACGGGCATCATAATCTGGAGCCATAGGTGGATGGTAGGTTATAGTCAAAGTCGAAGATGCGCCTACTGGAACCACGGTCTTAAAACCTGAGAGAGACATGAAGGCAAGTAAAGGGTACGAAGAGAAATTTCATTCATTGTATTAAAAGACATTAAATTTAGACAAACCTGTCAGTTGTCATGGTATGATGGGGATGTTCTCCTCAGCCTGAGCGGCATTGGGTCTGACTGTCGAAGTCCTGTGCCTGTCAATCCATCTTTCGAGATGGCTCTGTTGGTCTAGATGCTCCATATATTCTTTGAATGGGAGACAGGTCATTGTGTAATGGCCCTTCTCCCTATGGTAGGAGCAGAATCCCCTTCTATCGGGATGCCCGCCACTGATTTTGTGGTCCAGTTCCCAGTAGAAGGGCTCGTTCCTGATCTGCCAGAAGACAATGTAGATCGGCTCTGTGAAAACTGTGGTTTCCGCCATATAGTCCTCCGGTTTTGGAGCCTTCCTCTCTCCTATTTTTACAATATTGACTTGCCTCCGGTTGTGCTGGGTGGGGTAGGCTTATCTTAGGGTGTCCGGATGAAGGCGCGTTCGGCCAAGAGATCTTCCAGCTGGCAGAACTTGTCAATCATTTGCATGAGATTGTCCATGTTCTCCGCAGGATGGAGCATCATCTCCCGGAGCATGGGGCTCTCAGATTCCAGGCCCAGCTTGAAGGAAGAGGTGGTGATCCCTTGATCGCAGTTCTGGATGTCATTATACAGTTCCCAATATCGGTCGGCATATTGCCAAAGTGATTTGTCTGGACATTTTCTGAGGCTGATCAGGGAGTCAACTTCTTTCTTTAACCTGCCTCTAGTAACGAAACAAGCCAGGAAGGCCCACTCCAAATCCCTGAAGCTTCAGATGGACTGGGGCGAAAGCTTGTTGAGATAGAGTGAGCCCTGAGTGCCAAGGCTCGTTGGAAAAACCTTGCATAGAACAACATCGTCGGAGGAGTAAAAGGCCATGATCTGACAAAAGTAGATGAGGTGCGTGTAGGCATCTATCTTCGGATCGTACCTTGGGAACTTTGGCAGACCCATGCCTAGAGGAAGTGTGGCTGAGTCAATAGCTCGGGAGAAGTGAGAAAGGCTAAGTTGCTCCAAACGAGCATCAACAGCATGAAAGTTATGCCTGATGGGGCAGTCGGCATAGTGGACCCTTCGGTTGTGTTGATGTTCCCTGCTGTCGTCGTCCGAGGATGGAGAATGATGGCGATGCCTCTCCTCTCTCCTATGATGGTGACGGTCCCTCTCCCCTGGATGGCCGGGCTCTCCTTATGGCACCGGCAACAGGTCACGGAGATCGCGCGGGTGGATCTCAATGAATTTCCCCCCTTTAAACATGTATAGTGGGACAGATGGTGTCCCTAAGGACCGTCCATTGGAGGGGGATTCGTGTCGTTTGGGGTGGTTCTCGTCGCCCTTCTCTAGCCTAGTCGTCCGGGTAGCTTGGTCCTCGGCCACTCTCTTTCCCTTGCACTCTCGGTCTTGCCTTGAACGACATCTATGTAGCCTCTGTTCCGACGATTGTGAGGCCGAGTCCGTAGCAACAGCAGCTCTGGCTACCTGATCTCTTAGATAGGCAATCTCGGCATCCTTCTCTTTGAGCGCTCGGTCCACGGCCGTTGCATAGGCCGAACCAAGCTCCAGCGTCAGTCTGTCGGGAGAAGCAAAGAGCACTAGGGAGACGTGTTGTTGTGGCTGAGGAGGGATGAGGGGGAGAGCCGTCTTGGTTTTTCAGAGTGGTATTCTCATTTTTCATGGAGGTTTGGGGTTATTTTGGGCGCGGGAAAGATGTAAGGTTGCCACCAAGGCTAGGATGTGTGTGTCCCACTGGGAATGCCAAGTGTGGGGGCTACAGTTCTGGAGGGACCTTCCGACGCCTAGCTCTTCGGTCTTGGGTCGTCGGCTGGAGGTCCGGATCGCACAGCCGGACTCTGGCTCCGAGTCTTGAGTGGGTCCCTGCAAAGACAAGAAAGGGGGTCCTCCTGCTGGGCTCCCGCGAAACAAAGGTTAGTGTCCGCCGGTCGGTCGTGACCAACGGGGCCTCTGATGCTTAAGTTAGTGACTTTTTTTATGGGAGAAAAGCAAAGCGACAAAGAGGCCAGACGGTTCTCGCACGGGGTCCAATCTCGTGAACAGTACCCCTCAAGGGGTATTTATAGGAGTTAGTTGACTTGGCGCTCAGGTATGGCCCATGAACAGCGCATCATGGGCTCTTCCGTGTGACAATGGGCCCGAATGGTACACATGGTGGACTGAGATGGGTCGGGTATGGTTGTCAGGATGGATCGGTCATATAGATGGGGGATCCACGAGCAAACACCCGAGAGGTTTTGGGTCGGGTCATTGCCGAAGGGTAGACCCTCCGAAGAGAGGCGGTCAGTCAAAAGCTGTCCTATCACAAAGATCGTGCCGACGCCCTATCAATTGATGTGGAGGGCCCTCCGGTGGCCGGTGGACGATCAGGGTCTGAAAAATCGTCTAACCTCTTCGAACAGATCTGTTTCCTCAAGACCGAGGTCCGACTACTATAAGCAACAACATGGCCAAGAAACTTCAACTCCGGTAGCCAAAACTCACATTTGTTGAGTTTGGCATATAAATGATGCTCCCGCAACAGCTCTAACACAACACGAAGATAAATTTGGTGCTCTTCATCCGATGCTGAATAAATAAGAAGATCATCCACGAATACCACAACAAAACGATCGAGATGGATGCGAAAAATATGGTTCATGAGATCCATGAACGTCGTTGGGGCATTAGTAAAACCAAATGGCATGACAACAAACTCATAATGGCCGTACCGCGTACGGAATGTCATCTTCAGAATATCCTCCGCGCGAACTAATAACTGATGATAACCCGACTGCAAGTCAATCTTAGAGAAGCAAGTGGAACTATGACGTTGATCAAACAAGTCATCTATCCTCGGCATAGGATACTTGTTCTTGACGGTGACACGATTCAATTTACGATAATTGATACACAAACGCAACGAACCATCTTTATTCTTGGCAAACAAAGTTGGAGCACCCCACGGTGATGAACTAGGGCGAATAAAACCCAACTCATACAACTCTTGCAATTGGGACTTCAACTCTTGTAACTCGGTCGGTGCAAAATGATAAGGTGGAATCGATATAGGAGACGTACCCGACAATAAATCAATAGAAAATTCAACTTCCCGCCTAGGAGGAAAACCCGGTAACTCTTTCGGAAAGACATCTGGAAACTTGCCAACAACAAGGGGCAACTCTCCGCAGTGAGAAACATCGTAATTCAAACTAAGACTCGCAAGCAAGCAACTAATATAATCACGTTCCCTAGGATCATAGAAACAAGAATCCACTATTTCCTTCCTCTCAACGTAAACATAAAAATAATCCCCATTAGGAGAGCATACCCGAACTCGACGCTGATAACAATCGATGGTGGCATGGAAGGTAGACAACCAATCCATCCCGAAAATAAGATTAAATCCCGACATACCCAGCACGATGAAATCAAAGATGAAATGTCGATCTTCTATCGTCAACTCGCAATCCCGGCAAACCCGGTTCAACCGAACATGACCTCCTACCGGAGTATCCACAAATAAAGCTGGATCCAAGACGTCCGTGTCCAACTATAATGCATGGATGAAATATGCAACGATGAAACAATGTGATGCACCCGAATCAAACAAAACACTAGCCCACGAATTATAAATGAGGAACATACCGCGAACCACTGAAGTCTCGTACTACTGCTGTGAGGTAGACAGAGTAGAAACGATAGGGATGGCATAAGCTCTGCCATGAGTAGTAGGTCCCTGGAAATGACCACCTATCTGCTGAAACTACTGCGCTGTCCTGACAGGAGCTACACCTCCACTAGCACGAGAAGCCTGACCTGACATAGCTAGTCCTAACTGAATGGGGAGCTGATGCCCACTATGTGGCTGCTACACCGAACCTGCGTCACTGTGATCGCCAGCTCTCCTCGGACAATCTCTGGCTATGTGACCCACCTGGCCACACTCAAAATAGGCAGAAGCTCTATAATCTGCTCGTATATGCCCCGTCTGATGGCATCAATGACAAATGATAGGGACTCTCACTAAACCCGCACTCCCTTGCGATCGCTGGCCCTTAGAAAAGCATGATTGCTCCCTCTGGCATTTCCTTCCCAAACTCCCCGACGATGAACTAGAAGTTGATACCTGACGATGCGGCTCCCATACCTTCACTCCTTGTGGCGACTCTCTATTCGGCTCTATAGCTCGAGTACAATCAACAATATAAGCAAAGGTACAGATCCATTGGCTCATCACTAGCCTTTGGATCGATGAATGAAGACCTCTTTCGAAACATTTCACTTCCTATCTTTGGAACTAACCAAGTCCACCACAAATCTCGACAGTGCCTAGAATCTCATAGCGTACTGGGACACTGTCATAGTCCCCTGCTCCAATCTCTCAAACTATTCCCGCAGTTGCTCTTTGAAACTCTCGGGAAAGTACTGCCCCTCAAAGACTGACTGGAACTCAGCCCACATCATACCCCGAATAGGATCAAGAATGGCATGTGGATCGGCATCTCCACTGGCAAGAAAACTTCCTCGGCGCATCTCCAGAATAGAACTCCACCACTGACTTGCCTCACCAGTCAGCTGATAAGTAGTGAAGGAAATCTGCAGCTTGTCTTTTACAATCTCTAGCGTATCGAGCACCTTCCGAATCTCGGACACCCAATGGTCTGCCTCTAATGGATCCCCTTCGCCATTGAACCTGGGAGGGTCCATGTGGTGAAACTCCTGCAAAGCATCAATGGTACGGTTGCCCACATTCTCCCGTGGAGCGACAAACCCTCGACTAGCTTCGACCATGGCGGCCGCAAGCTCTCTAGCAAACTAACTCGGGG
>NMUG010004157.1:0-14099 GCA_002855965.1 Monotropa hypopitys | reverse complement strand
ATTGTTGTTCCTTAATCCTATTTGATGTTTATGTTTGAAGGCAGCATCAGTACTTTGTGTAGAGCATTTGATGTTTGAGTTAAGAAAGAAACAAAAAAATTATTTCCGCACTTTATTTCAGTGTTGTTGGTTTAGAATGTTACAAGTTGGTATCAGAGCTTAGGTTAAAGGTTCTATGTTAAGGGACTGTATTTAGAAGTGGTGAACACTTGAGGTGTGAATTGTGGAAAAGTGATGTGATGGGTTGTGGCGGTATTTCTATGACTATTATGTATGTCTCATGACACCCATATGATTTACCTTGAGGTCCTATTGGAAGAGCACCTGATCAACATTGTCTTCTAGTTGGAAGTCTCGAAAAAATTAATTGGAAAAGCATAGTATAACGGAATACCGGGGTTAGAGTGGTGGATAGAGGATGACCGAGTAGTGGACCGTAGGGTGTTGAGTCATATGGTCAAGGTGTTAAGGTGTGTTGCTAATGTATGAGTTTTATATCTAATGCTTATTTCCACCATTTTTATTTTAGTAGTATGTGACAGGAATGAGCAATGGAATTGAATAATCAAACGAGTAAGAAGGAAGAATCCAAGGTGATCGGGGTCATCCGAATGGTAAAAATGGGTTCCACATCCGGTAAGGGAAGAGAATGGATTGGTGGTGCACCTAGCCCAACAAATTGAGGCATAGGTTTCTTGAAGGAATGGAAGGCCATTCATAGCCAAAATCGGATATGTTAAAATATTTGAGGAAATTGTACAGTATAGAGTTTGAGGACATAGAAAAATCCTAGAGTGATGAAAGAATGACTACAAAGTGAGAAATATATTTTATGTTATGAGTATAAATGTTGAGCGTGGAATGATATTGGTGACCTATTGGGGTAGTAGGGTAGTGAGATAATAACGAGTTGCCTCTCAAGGACACGTGAGTGCTCCACAAAGTAAGTTGGAGAATGTTATAGGGAATTTTTATGACTTTTTCATGGAAAAATGATAAGTGTGAACTAGTGGGATCCTTCACGAAATTGATGCAAGGAATGGGAGTGTGAGAGAATATTAGGTAAAATTATAGGAGTATCAGTCAGGGTGTTATTGAGTTTATAAATTTAGAGGAGAAAAAGGTATTTGAGGCATAAAGATGGTTTGGCGTGGAGTGTAATGTTTAGGTCGAACTTAAGTTGAGAACGAGATTTATAAAATTTTTGTGAGCATTGTAACGTTTGAGTGTTTATTAAATCAATTCTTGAAATCTAAATTTCACTTCTTGGATTTTGGTTGATTAATAATCCCAAAATTTTTATTTGGTTGATGAAATGGTGGAATTTTGGAAGTTGTAGAGAGTTTAACCATGAATCCAACGCAATTTAAATCGTATCATTCAGAGTCCAGATGAAGAAATGGCATTCAAAATACTCCCCATCAGTTTTCTGAGGCAGAGGTGCCCGAACTCGGTTTCTCCCATGCCCGTAACCGGTTTCCATTTATTCTAGGGCTTCAGGTAAAAGGAGAACCTCTTGAGGGACTATGCCCATATGGGTCTTAATAGGCTCCCTATCACTTCAGTTTCAAGATCCCATAGTTAATTTGTAAAACCCTTAGTTTTCGTAAAACCCTAATTCGGATGATGTGTTATATTGTCACACCCATCTCAATTTTTAAAATATATTAAATCGATTAATAAAATGTTTATAAAAGAAAGGGGAAAGTGAAATAATAATTATCCCTTGTTAAGAGGACTTTTAATTAATCAAATAAGAACTTATATATATATAAGTTATATATTAAATATCCTAAGTATAAAATGTTAGGAGGGGGTAGGCAAGGGTAATTAGAGGGTTGTACTAAGGGCAAAAGGGTTCTTAAATTAGAAAATACTAATTAGGATTGGGGATTAGAAGACTAATCATACTTTGTGCTTGAGGGAAGAGTTTAGAGAGAAAAGAAGAGTGGAGGCTAGGGATTTTGGTTTGAGGAAGAAGATTGATTGATCATTTGAAAAAAAATCTTTCTACAACTTTGTTCCTAACACAAGTAAGATGATTTCGGATTTTTAATTTCTTCTTTGATTTGAGGTAGATTAAGGATTTCAGATTAATCTCAGTTTTGACAGAAATTCCTAGATCTACTCGTTAAAACCTCAAATTCATTGTGATTTAGTTGGGGTTTGATGCTTAAATTTGAATATGTTAATAGTGGTGATGTTTAGAACACTTAAGGAGGGTTAAAATTTGATGTTTTGGAAGTTTAGATCGAAAAGATTAGAGTTTGGATCGTCAAAATTTGCAAAAGATCAGTTTCCATACCACGGGAGACCGGTCCCCTAAATGTAGTAGGGTACACAAGGGGGGCGGGTACCGGTCCCCCATACCGCGGAAGACCGGTCCTTCTTGGGTGTTTTGGTAGGTTTTGGGGATGTCTTGAGAGGTTTGGGATTCGACTTTGGATGTGTCTAGGAGTTATTAGGGGCTATTTTGGGGACCCTAATAAGCAGTTTAAAATAGTTACTTCTTTAATTAATGAATTATGAAGTAAAATCATAACGAATATGGTTTTAACTTATCGTTATCGATACAAGTGAGGAGCTATCACACCCCGGATTTTCAAACCATTTTTTAAATACAATTTAATTAAATAATCAGGGGATATAACTACTTACCATTCATATACATTCAGTTGAATCCACCATTACATCATAAACAATGTAGGATAAGAGATACAAGAAAAGTACAAAGCGGAAGAAGTGAAGTACAACTTACGGCCACAATTGAAACACTAAAACTAAAGTACAATGTAAAGGAAAGCACAGCTCAAATACTACAACTGAAATATGATGTACAAGAAAGATAACTGAAACTGAAGTACTACAATTGAAAACTGGAACAGCTAAGCCCACGAAAATCCAGCAGCTGACTCCAACTCCAAATCACCAAATTCGGCTAGCCCTGCAACACAGAACTACAAAAAGAGAAAAAAGAAGGGTCTCAGCAAACACAGCTCAGTGAAAAAACCCCTAACTACTACCAAGCATGCACATGCGGTGTGTGCCTACGTGTCCACAAGTAAGCATACAAAACAGTAAAGATCCAAGGTGCAAGTGAAGCAAACCTAATTCAAGTAACAGTGGACATAGGCGTGTCGATAACCAAGTGAGTACAACCAAAGCCTTTAACTGAGTAGGAGCAAAGAGTGGGGTATCCTAGGTCCAACCATAGCAAACTCTAGCATAACTCAACCAACCTTACCACAAAGGTAAACAACCCTAAGGATCTACCAAGGATCCCAAACCAACACAATACCAAGATATCCAACCACAACTCATTTCACGAACTTCACTAACTATCATTCTCGCTAAGTATTGGATTTATATGCCACATTGGATATTTGAGGTATTTCTTTCTTTTCCATCTTTCCATTCATTTACTTTACAACATGGATAAACTACGGAATCCCTAGCCAAGTCTATTCTGGTTATTTTATCATTGTCGTTACATGTTGTCAATCGTTCCATAATTTCGCAATAGGCATAAATCCAAGAATCCCATCATAAGTTCATTCTTGATTTATCCTTTTATTTTCTTTTATCGTACTTAGGAATCGTTTTCATATTTGGTTGGGTTCGGCATAGTGGCTTGTCGACACACTACCCTTTCCGTCTGTCGTTCCCCAACTCATTAGGAGGGCCAAGTTACCCCCATTGTGCACAATGTCGTGGATGGAGTGACCATCCAGAGAATCCCGTCATAAGTCCATTCCCGCATAGATATTTCGACGTTCCCCAAATTGTTGGGAGGGCCCCCACTACCCTTTGATTCCACGTAGTTAAGTGATTCCATCTCATTAAAAATATATCCAAGAATCCCCTCATAAGTCCATTCTTGATTTATCCTATCATTTTCTTTTTACCGTCGTTATCATGCCTAGCCAAGGCCATTACCACACTATTCTATCTAGACCATATGTTCCACGTCAATGTATTTGATCACGTTTCTTTTTAAATGATAGATTCAAGATTGGGTACGAGTAGCCCTCGTAGGGCACATCCTCCATATTTGACATTCATTTGGGCATATTGAACCACTTACTTAATTTCTTCCATCACTAACTCAATCTTGGCCAACCCAAGGGAGACAATCGACATGAGCAATTAACATCGATCAAATGTGCAAAACTGACACTCTATCGCAACGGGGCTAAGGAAGGCCCAAGTTCACCAAGATATGGAGGGAGGGGGCTTAGACACCCAAATCCCATTTCAATGCCCACTTTATAATTTCATCGAACACTCGGCGTCCCCTAAACTCCGAGGGACTTATTATGATGTTAAAGACTCAACACATCAAATTCCTCTACACGCAAGTCCTACAAAAGTCCTAATGTCACAATTTACCCCAAAACACAATTTATGATTCTCATAGGAATTTCATCGAACACGTGGCACTCAACCGTTTCCAAGGGACCTACAACGATACTCGCAACCCAAATTCATTCCATTACATACCCACACTCATCACCCTTCATCCCAATGCCACAAAGTTCTCAAAACACGACTTGTGACTCTAAGGAGATTTTTGTCGAACACGTGGTGCGCGTACTTAACCAAAGTAGTGTATTAGTCCCACAAAGAATCTCTACTCAACCCAACCTCAACAAAACTAAGGATAATCACCCTAGACTTATCCTAGGTCAAAACAAGTGATTCATACCCGACTACGGAAATAAAACCTAGAGGACACTCACACACACACACACACACACACTTAATAATAGAGAGAGATTTACCCACCGGAGATTCGCCGGAGCTCCAAGTCCTTATGAGAGATCCTTAACACTGCCACGAACCGAGCCCGTCATTGCGTAGATCGTCTCGTGCTCTTCAATGTTAATGAATGGGATTTCTCCCAAAACCTAAGGAAAAGTCTCCAAAATTAGAGAGAAGAGAGGAGGAGAAATGAAACATAGAGAGGGATAGACTTACAAGAGAGAAGGGGGCAAGAGGCTCCAAAAATGAGTTTGGATGGCCCCTTACACGAAAATCGACTATATATACACCCCCGGGAATGACTTAAATGTCCCTCACTTAAGCTGCCAGAAATCCTCGCAGACAACGTAACCGATTGTGCCAAAAATTGCGCTACTGGTTGCGCTATGTTCAGTAGTTTCCCCAAAATCGTGCAGAGAGGAATGCGCTATCGGTTGCGCGCAAAATTTGGCTACCAGTTGCGCTATCCATAGCAGTTTCACCAAAATTGCTATCGGAGAGTTTCGGGCCTAACTTCCTCATCCGAACTACGATTGACGCGATTCAAGTTGCATTGGATTCATAATGAAATTCTATACAACATTGATAAAGAATATATTCATGTTCAGAAAATACTTCAGGGTCATAATATGCCTAGAAGACCCTCAACACATTGCCGAAATAACCCAAGGCAACGCCAACTCACTATCGGGAACTCTAACCACTCCAACTCGATAAATTAACATCCATCAGACCCTGAACCTTCATCGATTACTATGAAAACTCATTTTACAATAATAAATCGATTAATCATTGATTATAAAAATACATTCTCATTTAAAATTGCATTTGAAATTCTAGGTCGTGACACCTCATACCCCTTAAAAAAATTTCGTCCTCGAAATTGAGTAAGACAGAGGGGGATGAAAACCATACCACCCGACTATCAAAACCAAAGAATTTCACTCCTCAACAATGAATCGAAATCGAAACACACCTCCATAAAAAACTCATCAAAAGTTTGATTACAACAAGCATGAGAGTGAGTTCAACTAACGTGCGTGGATTCTATACGGTTACTCGGACACTTGATCAAACATAAGTACCACTTTGCTTCAATATCCAATGATTCGTCCACGATAGCCACAATGCAAGGACACACTTCACAACCCGTATGCTTTCAAGCATGCCAAAAACAAAGGGATGCTTCCCGATACGATATAGATAAGTCGACACGAAATCAATTTCATTGAGATAACAAAAGGATGAATAACTCTATGAGGGATAACCTCTTCAAGGGCCAAAATTTGCAATCCTCTTACTATGGCTCTTACCCAAACAAAATATAGATGAATCGATTGCTACCGCCGCCAACACTCTCTCTTTTCGATCTACCAACTCGCACATAAGTAATTCTCGCATTATCGTCCACAAAAAGCTAACAATCGCACTACGGGTACCCCGATAAATAAGTATATGCCAAAAACACGCCGATACACCAAGGACACGCCGAGGATACGCCGACACAGCAAGGACACACTGAGGACATGCCGACACAGCAAGGACATGCCAAATATACGCCGACACGGCAAGGACACGACAAGGACACGCCGAGGACACGCCGACACAGCAAGGACACGCCGAAGATATGCCGACACGACAAGGACACGCCGACATACTTTAAGACCGTTTGCATGAATGCTTGGCAGATTATAACTAGCGAGTATATGTCAGCGCACCAACACCCGCGAACTAACCAAAATAACTGAAATGCATAAATATGCTCCAAACTCTCGAGCTAAAGAATATACCACACCTAACACACACATCCTAGTGTGGTAACCGTATGACCTTGGTGATTTATTTTGAGATGCCTCGGTCGGTAGCTCTTCTCAAACCAATTCACCACGTCAAACGTGTATCACATAACCAAGAAAATAATCACGCACCCACACATGCCAAATTGTGCAAGTGCCAAGCCCAAATAACATGTCATGGCACTAAACTCACACCAAGTCTAGACCACAATATGCATTCGTACCCAACTTTCCCATGGCCAGACGGATACATACATCTTAAGTCCACGAACTTCTTGCCGACGATCAAGCAACGTTCAACGCAAAAGCATAACGAACGAAAATAGTAGCTTCTAACTTTACTAGAGTCTCGCAATCAAAATTGGAACTACTAACATTCGAGCCAAGGATGCAACATTGATAGAGGGACAAGCACGGGAACACAACATCCTTCGAACATGGATTTTTCTAATGGAATCGGGAAAGAAACAAGATTAACAAATGTCACCCAACTAGAAATTTGGAATAAAACGGCACACTACGTGGGTGGTTCGCAATTTAAGATGTAACTCAAACAAGATACGACAAGGAACGTGAACAGTCCTACCACATGCATCAAACAAGATGCAAGTCAAAGAAATGTTATCCAAGAACCAACAAGTCTTATAATATTCATTAAACAGAGTGCAATTCAAATGAATGCTATCAAGGAGTCAACAACTCTGCAATGAGTCATCAACAAGGTGCAACAAAATACTAGGTACAAAAGGATTCTGATTCAGTGCCAAAGATCGTCAACCAAAGAAATGTCAACCCATGACCCATGGTCAATCGAACACGAGGCTTCCCAAAAAAATGTCAAGACCCATTAACCTACAGTCGATGAAACATATGGTACAAAAGTATGTGTCGGATGAAACAACCAAGGAGAGGTCGAAATCTCTTTCGCCACTAGAGTTTCAACACTACATAGTGGATACACCACTTGTACTCAAACCACAACTACCGAAGAGATGGTCCTTCAAGGAGAAAAATGGAAACTATCGATACAGATCACATCAATCAAAGCCGACGCCAACCAAAGGAAATGAGTCATAACACCATACCTAGAGATATGAAACCAAATGATACCTCACATGTGTTTTCTCATGACGTACCACATCAACCGAGTCAAAGAAAAGAGATGCCAATTGACAAAGCACATAGGTGTCTATACAAGAGCAGTCTGCATCAAAGTCGGGATAGAACAATTGCGCAAAGTGACACCTGTCACTTGGAAGAATTTAACACTTACAACGGATTCACAAGGGCGAACTTACAATCCATACCTAACCCGAAGGGGAAATACACAATGGCTTAGCAAGTCGTTAGGAGGTAAGGGACACACCAATAGAACTCACAACAATGAGCATGCAAAGCGTCAAGGATCCTACAACTCCTTACAAGCCAAGGATTGGTATCAAGAGGATCACCTTCGCCATCGAGCTAAGAACGATTCAAACAAATGCATTCATTCACGGTACTCACGACATGACTCGCAACCATATAGCTAACTCGCGAGGGAACAACTAATGCCATTTAATCAAGAGGACCCGAGTGAACACGAGAAAGACAAACAACTCTCAAGAAGCATCCAAGTCTCCACATGAGTAGTAAGCCCAAATTTTAACAAACGGGCCTCTATGTCGAACTTCTCACGACCAACCGGTCCAAGTCAACACAAGGTAAGAATTTCAACATGGAATAACATGTTACATCCAAACTTAACTCCACGAACTAACGAATGATGGCATCACTAAGCCTACAAAAATCCAAAACGAGCATAAATAATCCAATCTCGAGAAGTGATATGACCGACGGGTCATACCCCTTAAAGGAAAACACTAGGAAACCTTGGTAATGCCTCAAAATTTCTACTAAAATTGAAGAGGAAACACAAACTTGGATGGACCATAAGGCCTATTTTATCAACAACTTTACGAATGTTAACACCTCAATATGAAAAAACAACCAAACTTTGAGACTTAAGGGCTCCATGGGGTGCTACCAATCGCCAAACCAAGGACAAAGTTAACAAAGTCCTAATACAATGTGCCAACAAGACCCAAGTTCCGCCTTACTAATGACAAGATGAGGAATAACCACAACAAAAATCTTAGAATACTTCTACAAATCTCATCTTACCACAAACCACAACCTCAACTCTAGCGAAATGGAGGAGCCGAAGTCCAACCAACAACCACAAAGATGCATCATGATCACTAGAATCAAGGACACAAGAGCACGCAATCACCGCAAGGCAACTAGACTTGCCACAAGAGATCAATACTCAACTTCCTATGGACGGAGAAACTCAACATTCATGGAAGGAGATAGAACACGCAGAATACCTCTAAGACACAGAGTCAAGGTACAACCGTGCATAACAAGCACACAGACAGGACCAGAGAACAATGTAATGACCAAGAGAACCCATGGAGACTAAGTGTCTCCCCACGGCTCCAAGGTATTCGAACTGAAAGCTCTGATACCAAGTTGTCACACCCCAGATTTTCAAACCATTTTTTTAAATGCAATTTAAATAAATAATCATGGGATATAACTACTTGCCATCCAGATACATTTAGTTGAATCAACTATTACATCATAAACAGTGTAGGATAAGAGATACAAGAAAAGTACAAAGCGGAAGAAGTGAAGTATAACTTACGGCTACATCTGAAACACTAAAACTAAAGTACAACGTAAAGGAAAGTACAACTGAAATACTACAACTGAAATATAATGTACAAGAAAGATAACTGAAACTGAAGTACTATAACTGAAAACTAGAACAACTAAGCCCAAGAAAATCCAGTAGTTAACTCCAACTCCAAATCACCAAGTCCGGCTAGCCCTGCAACACAGAACTAGAAAAAGAGAAAAAATGAGGGTCTGAGCAAACCACAACTCAGTGAGAAAACCGCTAACTACTACCAAGCATGCACATGCGGTGCTTGCCTACGTGTCCACAAGTAAGCGTACAAAATAGTAAAGACCCAAGGTGCAAGTGAAGCAAACCTAACTCAAGTAACAGTAGACATAGGTGTGTCGATAACCAAGTGAGTACAACCAAAGCCTTTAACTGAGTAGGAGCAAAGAGTGGGGTATCCTAGGTCCAACCGTAGCAAACTCTAGCATAACTCAACCAATTTTACCACTAAGGTAAACAACCCTAAGGATCTACCAAGGATCCCAAACCAATACAATACCAAGATATCCAACCATAACTCATTTCACAGACTTCACTAACTATCATTCTCGCTATGTATTAGATTCATATGCCACATTGGATATTTGAGGTATTTCTTTCTTTTCCATCTTTCCATTCATTTACTTCACAACATGGATAAACTATGGAATCCCTAGCCAAGTCCATTCTAGTTATCCTATCATTCTCGTTACATGTTGCCAATCGTTCTATAATTTCACAATAGGCATAAATCCAAGAATTCCATCATAAGTCCATTCTTGATTTATCCTTCTATTTTCTTTTATCGTACTTAGGAATCGTTTTCATATTTGGTTGGGTCCGGCATAGTGGCTTGTCGACACACTACCCTTTCCCTCCGTAGTTCCCCAACTCATTGGGAGGGCCAAGTTACCCCCATTGTGCACAATGTCGTGGATGGAGCTATCATCCAGAGAATCCCATCATAAGTCCATTCCCGCATAGATATTCTGGCGTTCCCCAAATCATTGGGAGGGCCCCCACTACCCTTTGATTCCACATAGTTAAGTGATTCCATCTCATTAGGAATAAATCCAAGAATCCCCTCATAAGTCCATTCTTGATTTATCCTATTATTTTCTTTTTACCGTCGTTATCATGCCTAGCCAAGGCCATTACCACACTATTCATCTAGACCGTATGTTCTATGTCAATGTATTCGATCATATTTCTTTTTAAGTGATAGATTCAAGATTGGGTACGAGTAGCCCTCGTGGGACACATCCTCCATATTTGACATTTATTTGGGCATATTGAACCACTTACTTAATTTCTTCCATCACTAACTCAATCTTGGCTAACCCAAGGGAGACAATCGACATGACCAATCAACATCGATCAAATGTCCAAAACCGACACTCTATCGCAACGAGGCTAAGGAAGGCCTAAGTTCACCAAGATATGGAGGGAGGGGACTTAGACACCCAAATCCCATTTCAATGCCCACTTTATAATTTCATCGAACACTCGACATCCCCTAAACTTCGAGGGACTTATTATGATGTTAAAGACTCAACGCATCAAATTCCTCTACACGCAAGTCCTACAAAAGTCCTAATGTCACAATTTATCCCAAAACACATATTATGATTCTCACAGGAATTTCATCGAACACGTGGCACTCAACCGTTTCCAAGGGACCTACAACGATACTCGCAACCCAAATTCATTCCATTACATACCCACACTCATCACCCTTCATCCCAATGCCACCAACATAGAAGACACAACAATAGTCAACTACACTAACAGCGCGCATACATATCGCGTGACACACACACACAACTATAACTACATATGCGACTCTAGCACAGCTACAAACACGCGCGTACACACATATACAACTATCGCACTATCACCGCGAACCTACCAAAAATCAATCACTAATCAGAATCACACATACACCTACTACCGAGACCCAACACACTTACTGATACACAATAAATTGAACCATACACAAATGAATATATACATGCGTATATTCAATAAACATGGCATATACATTCGCCGGTATCCACCACCGTTCGCCGTTACAGATCCGCACCATCTGCGCACAACCCACGCACGTCGCTGCTCAATCGAAGTTGCCAACATCGCTGCCGCACATTGCACGCAGCTGCTCGTCACCTGAATCGTCGCCCGCAGCCTCCCCATCGCCTGAACCGTCGCTAGACTTCTCCCTCGCGCGCCAACAGCCACCGCTCGCCCCTGCTGCTGCCGCGCCGCTTCTGCGTTTTCACCCAATCGCCTAGGCGGCGCTGCTTCTCCTCCCGTACGCCACCGCGCACCGCTGCGTCACCCGATCACCACTCCTCTTCCTTCTCTCTCTCTCTCTCTCACCTCCTTCCTCCCCTCTCTTCTCCGCCTCTCGCCGACGTTGCCTCCCTCTTCCCCTTTCTCCGGTCGCTGGCCACGTCGCCCTTCGTCGGTCGCGTCATAGCCTTCTCGCTCGATCTCTCTTCTCTATTCTTCCCTCTTCTCTCTTTCGATTTTCTTTCTATAATTTCTTCCCCCTGACTTACACTACACACATAACACATGGGATGGGTCATGTGGCCCTTACCCCTCTTTCCGAAATTTCCTATTTTTTAAAAATTTATTATTAAAATTACTTAAATACCCCCAGACCTTTATAAAAATAAAAATTAAGACTTTAATTAACTTATTTTATTTATACGTATTTAATTTATTATAAATTTTCTAATTTCGGTCCATTGCAATTTTAATTGCTCCAAAAATAATTATTTTGATCGTCTTTAAAACTTTAACTGACTCAAGTAATTATTTTAACTATTTTTTCAATTTCCAATTCAACTCACAATTTATTACTTAAATAATTATTCTAATAATTAAAAAATCTAATTTCCTCTTAATCAATTTTTATTTAATGTGATTAATGCAATAACGAAATGCGGGTCTCACAATCAACTTCCGTATATTCCTCCTCGCCCTTACGAGGTTGGTTCGAGGAACTACCCATCACCGATTTCCTCTTTTCCTTGGCGGAGGTTTTATGGACCACATGCTTCCGGGCCATAGACAGACAAATCAAAGAGGCTAACAAGATCCAAAGGAGTACCTCAAGCCAAGGTGAGAGAGAGAGAGAGATAATACCTTAATCCATCGTCAATTTTGTTCCCAGAGGTCCAGCCATGGTCGAATTTCAGTTGGAAAAGTGTGATATATTGGAATACCGAGTCGAGGTTAGTTTGAGGAGTTAGTAATTAATACTCGATAGAAGGGTGTATTGGAGGTTTTAAGAACCGTTGAAAGGCATGGCTTGGCAAGTGAACCCTGATGGCAGGTGTTTATATATAACTCTTAATTTTTACCATTGCATGCTATGTATTACATGTTTATGTGTTAATTTTCATTTTTCCTGGTTGATTGCTACGTGTAGCATAGTATGTAATAAGCCAGAGTATGATAATTATTGCACATTTGAAATTCATTATCAACTTATATAGTAATGCAATGCTAAGTACCTTGAGAATTAGAGGATCAATTTTTATAAGATAAAGGTAGAAAGATGTGTTAGTAAAGGCTTATGAGACTAGACTGTTAGAGTTAGCACGGTATGCTATAAAGAAGGTGGATTTAAAAACCTTATGAGATATTAACAGGGTTGTAGAAAATTAAAACCTAGTCTTATCGAGCAGTTGTTAAGTCCTTGTGAGAAGGTTGTGGTAATTATGTAAGTATGCAAGAAATGTGGAGAGAGCTGAATAAGGTTAAATTATACTTATAGAAAGGAGAGAGTAGAATAAGTTGAAGGTGAATTGAGAAAGTTAGCTTAAAGTAAGATGTAAGGAAAGAACTATGGGTTCGAGAACAAAAATTTAAAAAAGGAAAGCAATTGAGGAAAAGTTAAGTACTTTCAAGGGGACCTGAAAAGGGTTCGAGATTATTTGTATGGTGAATCATTAGATTATGGAAATTCGATAATGTTTGAGTAGTATGAAATAGTAATGGACCAGAAAGTCATATATGTAGGAGATTGAGTTGTGTTTCATTCCAGTGTTCGGAAATTGGTAGTGTTAGTTATCCCATTTGGGAGTATTTCGCCAGACAGAGTATATGGATGTTTGGTAGGATCTAGCACTTTTGACTAGATCTGTACAAGTAATCATAGAACTTATTAGTTGTACCTAGAATTAGTGCAGGTATGCTCATTATTATAGACTGTAATCTTTGTAGGATGCTATTGAGGAAATATGGTGCGCTTTTGGACAAGTGTTATTCAAGGGATTTAGTTATAAAATGAATTAGGTTTGTCAATTGGAAATCTCAGGGGTAAATGGTGACGCGGATTATTCTATGGAATTGTGTGAGCTGGTGGAATGTGCAAAAAGAAAGTGAGTGTGAGAATTAGGCCTAAGAGTTATGCAGGATGTTTATCTATGCTTGAGGGAGTTGTGGGAAAATGTTGGTTAGATTAGTTTGTGTTTTGAGAATGAGATAAGTAGTGTGGTCAGGGAAATACTATGTGTAGTGTGCAAGAAGGAGAAAATTTATAGCATTTCAAGATTATTATAGTAGCGGAGTGTAATAGTGTTATAGAGTAAAAATCTTATGTGGAAGTTATATGAGAAAACGAGATCGAAAAGTGAACCATTATTCATGATTAGTTATAAGAGGTATTTCTTAGGAGTTTAGCAAACACTGATATTATTAGAAGGTAAATTTTTAAAAGAAAGTAAAATTGTATTGATATTTTATTTAGTGAATACATGGATTTAAAGAAAATTACCTGAGTTGAGGAAAAATTAAGTGAGTAGAGAGTTTTAGTTGGA
>NMUG010004156.1:0-14100 GCA_002855965.1 Monotropa hypopitys | reverse complement strand
AAGAGGAGAAGGCATGTGCGTGGGTGGGTGCATCGAGGTCAGCGTGCTGTATTTTGATATTAGGGTTTCTTGCATCTTCGGGAAAGGGAAAGGAGATGAAGGGATGGGCGATGTGAAGGAATCGAGGGGAAGACTGGCGTGAAAAATGAGAAAAATGGACTACGTGTACTATGATATAGTGTTAGTGATCGTGAGTGGTACTTGTATTATGATGTGTATAGGTGACTGGAACAAATGTATATGAGTAGGATATGACCAGAACACTTTTGTTATATGACTGGGACAAATGGTTGTGTCTTTGGGAGGGAAATTTAAAAAATATTATGATTTGTAATATAGATTTTTTATTGATTTACATAAATTTAATAATAATTTACATTTTTTAAAAAAATATTAGAAAAATAAGACGGGATCGGGGCGGGTAAACCCGATACCCGATAGGGACGGGAGTGCCAAGAAAATACCTGGTCAGGTTAGGAACAAGTTAGGGACGGGATCGGGATTTTTCGGAACAGAGCAAAACCCTCCCCGTTGCCATCCCTACAACCAAAACTTGGCAAGCAGCACTCCCGTAGTTATGCGCATTATGCCTCGTAGCATGGGCTCTTAGCTTTGGGTCTTTTGATTTCTTGATGTACTAAAAAAAAAAAAAAAGAACTGTACGTATACTAAAAGAGAGCTAGCCAAATGCTTCGTCCCTTTGTTTGATTTCACTGTAGCCTGCAATTCGACTCCACAGCGAAGGAAGAAGAATAAGAGGAAGTACATCATCGGTAGCTATAAATATACGTATACATATATATAGAGAGAGTTGAAGATGAAGACCACAAAGGGAGGCAAAGTCATGAACCCTACGGACGCCTATCGCAAGGAGCTTCGCAAAAAGGAATTGAAAAGGGTATATCGTTATTGCACCTCTTTTAGGGTTTTATTTTGCTTATATACAGTCGGTGTGTATGGTGTATGCCAGTAAATTGTGTGGATGAATATACGAATTTGTTTCTTCCAAAGCTCGTTTTTTTTGGTGCAAATGCTACTGTTTGATATATATATTTTTGGTAAATGTTTCATTTTATAACCATTCAAAAACTGAATAACATAGAAAAAGCGTCCCAATGTAACTGGTGTATAACAAGTAGCATATCAGTTCTTGGAGCATCTGAACAGACAGAATAATAGACTGAAAATATGATTATGAGATGTATTAATATTTGTGTTGTGTTTGTTTTTCTTTTGGGTTGTATTTGTCTTACTTTGAGTTGATTTTTGTTTGATTAATAACCTAAATTTGTGGGTTTCACTTACCACAATTCAAAGGCCACACTTCAATGGCTATGATTGACCTTCATCTACCACAATTCAAAGGCTAGAATTAAAGTTCAACAATCACACTTTATTAACTAGTATTGAACGTCACCTACCTCACCCACCTTAACTACTTCAAAATCTTGCCCTATAAATATGTATATTGTATTAAGGATAAAATCATCAAACAAAACAAATTCTTTGTTATATCTACTTTTATCTTCTCTTGTGGATTTCAAGAGTTTCTTTCCGTCTACTAGAACAATATCCAATCTCTGTGCATATTCTACTGCATCAAGTGGTATCATAGTAAGGATTCGCCTGACTCAATGTCACAAAAACGACGGTGTTCCAACAGATCCTATTGACGGTGATCATGGGGTGAAGCTTTTGTGCTAAGCATTCGAGATTCAACAACAATTCAAGATTCAACAACATTAGACTGAGATTCATGAACTGCTTATTGGGTTAAATATCAATGCCAACAACAAGCCACCTATAGTTAATCTTGATCATGCTGAAGGATTTGTTCAAGGTTGTCCTATTAACCGGGATGTGGTGTGCACTAGAGGATTCGTTTGAGGCCAACCTATCAAAAACATTGGGAGATGTCCCTCTCATTATCCTTTCGATACTGATAAATCCGATCCAGACGTTGAAGAATAGTATGAAGGTTGTTAACCAAGAGGCAACACCAATAGATCAATGATTATCGCTTGAAGGTGAATATTCCCCAATTCAAAGAGAATTTGCATATTGAAGAGTTCCTTGATTGGCTTTATGAAGTTGAAAATTCCTCATAATAATGGAGGTCCCCAAGTCAAAAATGGTAAGAATGGCCGCATATAAGTTGAAGAGTGGTGCTACGGTCTGGTGAGATCAGTTGCATACAAACCGACATCGTCAAAGGAAGGAACCCATATGGATATGGCACAGAATGAAGTGACTTCTCATGGAAAAATTTCTGCCACTAGATTATGAGCAACATTTGTTTAAATTATATCAAAATTTATTATACGGTTCGAAATTTGTGTTTGACTGCACAACTGAGTTCTCCAACTATCATAACACAATAATCTGAATGAGACGGAGGGCCAGGAGTTGCCAGATACCTGAACATGTTGAAGTTGTCAATCCGAGAGAAGACTGGGTTGCAAGTGTTATGGTTAGTAGATGAAGCACATGACATGGCTCTGAAGATAGAGATGATCGAGCAAAATCCAACATATTATGTATATCGTCGAAACCCTATTGATTATTCTTTTTAAACAGGCACAACGAACCAACCAAAGGCTGCTGTTAGAGGAATGACTAGTCAGGTGACTAGCTTCAACAACAGGAACCCAAATCTATATGCCAGATCAACATTAGACAAGTGTTTTAGGTGCAACAAATTGGGTCATTGTTCCAACATTTGTTCAGATTGCCGATCAATGAACTTGGTGGTGGAGGAGGTCGGAGGTGGCGAAGGTGCAAAATTTGAAGATGATCCATATGATGAGACTGAGCTTGTGTAAGAATTTGGTGAATGAGTCAATTGTGTAGTGCAACAAGTATTGTTCATACCAAAAATCTACGATTTCAATCATCCTCACAATGTTCTCTTATCAAATTGTTATGTTAAGTAGAAGGTTTGTGATTTGATCGTTAATAGCGTGAGTTGCGAGAATTTTTTAGCAACGAGGTTGGTGGCTCATCTCAAGTTACCAATTGAGCCTCATCCATCTCCCTATAATATTGTCTGGATTAAGAAAGGCGTACAACAAAGGTAACCGGGATTTGTCGTGTGCCTTTTTCAATTGGAAAGTACTACAAATCTATCATTATTTGTGATATGATTAACATGGATGTGAGCCATGTATTTTTGGAAAGACCATACAGTTTGACATGGATATTACCTTAGTTATCATAATTGTACGATTCGCGATTCGAATCGAACGATTCGGTTCGATTCGGTGGTTGAGCGATACGAACAGGAGGTAATTATTTCAACTTTGCATGAATCGGGAAGTGAATCGGATGAATCACATCTGAATCGCGCGAATCGTATGAATCGTTCGATTCACTGCGATTCGGGTCTGTATGGGTTCGGGTGGGGTATTCAGTGCAATCGATGTTTTTTTTGCTTTACGAATCGACTTGGATCACGCCAACGAAAAAAAGGGTTTCATTTTTCTTCATTTCTTCTTTCGTCTGATACAGGCGCACAGTGCACCTTAAATTTGATCTATCTTTCCACTCCGATCGATCTCTCTATCCTCTCATATTATCATTCAACGGCTAGTTTGAGCTCGGGAATCATCACTGCCACTCTACTAGTGCACCATCACCAATGAGTGGTATATATTCCTTCTAAGTTTTTTATTTTTTGTCATCGTATATGAAATAATGGGAAAAACTCTTCTTGAGTTTGATTCTAACAACGGCGAAGAAGAAGAGGAGGAAGAAGAAGAAGAGAAGAAAGAAGAGCTTGATGAAGTGGCTATGGTGGAAGATGATGATCATGATGGGAAAGAGTTTGAACTTGAAGATGATTGAGAAAGAAACAATTCATGACTTTTTATGGTTTATTTAATTAGTTTAATTGTGTTTGAATTATCCTTTTTGTAAGCAGCGTGCAAGTCTGTTAGTTTAGAGCTTGGACTATCAATATTAAACTAAGTATGTTATTGTAGGCCTTATGAATCATGATTATAGGTCATATGATCATCAATTTATCTTTTTAGACATAAATTTGCTTAAAATATGCATTTTTAATATATTTTAAAAATTGTGATTGAATCGGAGTGATTCACGATTCACGATTCATGATTCACGGACCATTTCGATTCACGATTCGATTCATGATTTGACAACTATGGATATTACTTATAGAGTTCAGGATAACACTTATTTCTTTCATTGTAATAATCATAAAATTGTTATGGCCACTTCAAAACAAATAATGTATACCAAACTATCTAAAGTAAATGAGCAATCTTTCCTAACCATAGCCGTTTCTGAAGTTGAGTTCGTGACTAATGCAAAAGAGTTCCAAGAAATGTACG
Source organism: Monotropa hypopitys (assembly GCA_002855965.1). NCBI lineage: Eukaryota > Viridiplantae > Streptophyta > Magnoliopsida > Ericales > Ericaceae > Monotropa > Monotropa hypopitys. The sequence goes on along the minus strand of NMUG010004156.1, from coordinate 9,748 downwards.
CTGTGATTGTCAAGGTATTGATAGTGTAATAGAAAGAGAAGGGAGTAATGTCCATCTCAGAGGAGTACAACTATTGCTTCAAGAGTTCAAAGAGCCTGCCATGTGAACTTTCATCAATGAGGGATATTCAACAGCAAATTGATTTTGTGCCTGGAGCAAGCTCATCGAATCTCTCACATTATTGGATGAGACTAAAGAAGAATGAGATACTAAGGGAGAAAGTTGAAGAATTGCTGCACAAGGGACACATTTGTGAGAGCCTGAGCTCTTGTGTCGTTCCTGTCCTATTGACGCCAAAGAATGTTAGAAGTTGGCACATGTGCATACATCAACAAGATCCGTTCATGAGACCGGTGAAGATGGCATTCAAAATGAAGGATGGTTTCTATGAGTGGATGGTTATGTCATTCAGTCTTTTTAATGCTCCAAATACCTTCATGCGAGTAATGAATGATGTATTGAATCCATTCATTGGAAAATTTGTAGTTTATTTCGATGACATTGATATACAATAAGTCAGATGGGGAGCATATAGAGCACTTGTAGATGGTGTTAATAGCCCTGCAAGAGAACACGTTGCTTGTCAACCTCAAGACATGCAACTTCATGACCAATATCCTTTTGTTCTTGGGATATATTGTTGGATCTGAAGTGATCCTTGTTGACGAAGTCAAAGTTCGAACTATCCAAGAATGGCCCCCACCAAAGACAGTGATGTTAGTAGTGATGGCGTTGGATAAGTTATGTTGCAAGAAAAAAGCCAATTGACTTCTTTAGTGAAAAGCTAAGTGAGACCAGACAACAGTGGAGCACTTATGACAAGAGTTTTATATGGTAGTTCATTCCGTCAAACATTGGAAGCATTATCTAATACACAAGTCACCAAGCTTTGAAGTTTATCAACAGCCAAAAGCATCTGGATAATATGCATGTCATGTGGTCAAACTTCCTTCAGATGTTTTCTTTCATCATTTGACACAAGTCCGGGGTTCAAAACCGAGTTGCAGATGCGTTGCTTATTGATCACTTTGGCCCAGGAGATTGTGGTTTTTGAGTTTATGAAAGAGTTGTACCAAGACGACGTGTATGGCTAAATGTATTACAAGCTAGCCTGTTAGTGACTTCCATGTGATTAATGGGTATTTGTTTCGTGGAAATAAACTTTTCATTCTCAAGATTTCACCGAGGGAAAAGATAATCTGAGACCTACATTGTGGAGGTTTAAGTGGGCATTTAGGAATAGAAGATTTTGGCGAGCTTGGAGGGGCATTACTTTTGGCCTCAACTAAAATGAGACATTTGAAACTTTGTCAGGAAGAGTCATGCTTGTTAGGTATCTGAGGGTCAGTCTCAAAATATTGGCCTTTACATGAATTTGCTTGTTCCTAACAATATTTGGGAATATATATGTCTATGTATTTTGTGTTAGGCCGTCATCGTGCCCAAAGAGGAGTGGATTCTATTTTTGTGGTTAACAGGTTTTCCAATGTGGCTCACTTCATTCCTTGCCAAAAGACATAAGATGCATCTCATGTGGCTTGACTACTTTCGTGAAGTGTTCCACTTGGGGTGCCCCAAACTGCTGACAGACACAAGTGCACCAAAGTAGTAAGGAGATTTTGTAATGGTGTTCTTGCTCAAGGAGAGGTTTCTAGTAGGTACTTACAACAAGCTGAAACCGAGTAAGTATGACCCGTACAAGATTTTTGTGAAGTCGTCCTTTTGTCTTTGCTTTTTCCTCGAGTTTCTATTCTTCTCCTTCGTCAGTTTTATTTATATTTTTTTGTATTTCCTGTCAAAAGTGGAGTAATGTTTGTACTGGTCTTATTTTAAAAGCGTTGAGTAATATTTGTACTCCATATTTGTAATTCATTGATCAAAGATGTCGACTGGAAGTGGATCTATTAGACAGGATTTGGCGTGGAAGTACGCTTCTAGGTTAAATCCAGAAAATCCATCCTAGTTTAACTGCAATTTTTGTTTGAGAGAAATAAACGGGGTCTTTACCGATTCAAGCAACATCTTGTTGGAGGAAGGAATTCACTGTTATGCACTTATGCTCGCCTGAGATTAGAGAGGAGATTAGGGAGTATATGGCTAAAAAGAGCTCACTGAGGGAGAAAGTGATGGGCCTTCCAACTATTGATGATATGGTCAATGAAGAAGACTATGAGGATGGGGATATAGATGATCTTGAAGTGATGGGGATATAGATGATCTTGAAGTGGAATCCAATTCCCGTGCTAAGTAGCCTTCTTGTACTACTCAAGGTTCTTCTGCTGGTTGAAGCAACTTCATGTCTGGTCAGTTCAAGCAAAAAAAACCCAGTAACATTGACCGTCTTGACTGTTACTACACTCATGACCTTGATGTGATTGTGGAAATAGAAAAGGCAAGGGAAAACAAACAAAAATTGATGAGAATGAGGCTGCTAAAAAGTGTTGCTAGACCGGGCTCATCAAAGGATTGCAAGGTGACTATATGATACCTCTAAATGTTGTGAATTACGACATTTTTGGGCCCATACTCGAGCGTATTGGGCAATGTGGTCCCGGTTTGACACCACCAACTTAGCATTAGGTGCAAATTCCTTTTCTTAAAAGAGGTGAAACACATTAATAAGATGGAGGACCACAAAGAAGGTTGGGCAAAGTATGTGTGTACCGTAATGTGATGTCTAAAAAAATGAGAGAAATAGGACATTGATAATGTGACACCCTAGTTGTAGATGGGCATATGGTCGTGATCCAACGGGCGGATGCCAAATTAATGTTGGAATCTAACTATCGAATGGTTGTAGTCTCAACTGGGAGTCTTTGAGGGATCTCTAGGTCGGTGGACGAGTCCTACATTGCTTGGTGAATGCAAGTTGAATGCTATATATGAATATATCATGACCCTAACTTCCACAAGACCTTTTAAAGCCTCGCAGCATCAAAGATAATTGGAACTTCATAGTTAAGCGTCTTCTCCCTGGAGTAATCATGGGATAGGTGACCTTATGGGAAGTCCATGGAGCTTGGGCGGCCAAAGTGAACAATATTGTGCAAGGCGGTGGCGGTCATTACAAATTGGTATTAGAGCCTGAACCAATTGGAAATGTGAGACTGAAGGAGAATCTTGATCCCACACGAGAACATGTGTTCCTAAGTGGGAGACATTGTGACACCCCAGCTGTAGATGGGGCATATGGTCGTGATGCAACGGGCAGATGCCGAATTAATGTTGGGATCTAACCATCGAATGATTGTGGTCTCAACTGGGAGTCCCTGAGGGATGTTTGGGTCGATGGACGAGTCCCATATCGCTTGGTGAATGCAAGTTCAGTGCTATATATGGCTAGATCATGATCCTAACTTGCACAAGGCCTTTTAAAGCTGTATGAGCGTCAAAGCTCATTGAAACTTCAGTATTAAGCGTGCTCATCCTGGAACAATCCTGAGATGAGTGACCCCCGGGAAGTCCATGGAGCTTGGAAGGCCAAAGCGGATAATATTGTGCAAGGTGGTGGTTGGTCATTACCGATAAATTTTTGGTGAACGGTTCAAAAGGAGCATGTTTATTGATTCTATTGATGCATCTAGCTATGCAGAGGATGGAGCCAGAGGATGGAGCCAAGATGTTTGAATTGCTTGGTAAATATGTGGAGAAAATTGGAGAAGCAAACATGGTTCAAATTGTCACTGATAGTTCCACGACAAATGTACTGGCTGGTAAGAATCTAATTAATATCAATTCACCATTGTGGTTATGTTGTATTAGTCAATTTTTGAATACCATTTATTTAGGTTCTAACTTTATAATACGAAAGTTTTTGGAGGCAAAGCGACCTTGCTTGTCTTGGACTCCATGTGATGCTCAGTCTTTAGACTTGATGTTCAAAGACATCTTCAAATTTTCCAAGTTCAAGAGGACATGGGAAAGGGAACTACGGATACACTGTTATATTTATAACCAGTCCACTTTGTTGAATATGATGAGGAGATTTAGTCAAAGGAAGGAGTTGGTTAAGCCGAAAAAAACCCGATTCACATTAACTTTTTTGACTTTGCATAGAGTTTATCTACAGAAGGGAAACTTATGGAAATGTTTATTTCAGAGGATTGGACCACAAGCAAATGGGCAAAGTAGCCACAAAGTAAAAGGAGCATAAATCATGTGATGAATTCATTTTGGAACAATGTTCACCTTTCCCTCAAGTTCACATGTCCTCTTGTTCATGTACTGTTACTGGTTGATGGTGAACTATGAAGCACGGGTACGGGTACGGATACGGGGTACGGGTACGGTATGGGTACGGGTACGTGAAACGGCAACAACCCAAAAAAATAGGGTGCGGGTACGGCGCGGGTACGGCTAATTTATTTATTATTTTACTATATTTAATTGCATGCATAATAATAAAATAAAAACATTTTACTAACAAAAAAACATAAATAAAAACTCAAAGTTCATACACCAAGTTCAACAAAAAAAAGTAGTAGCAAGCAATAATTCAAGTCTTAAGAAAATTGGTTAAATTACAAACCACCATTTGGTTCCCAAAACAAGAAAAACACAAAAGTCTTAAAACTAAGGTCTAGGTATCTTGAACATCATCGACGTCGAACAGTACAGCTTCTATATCAGGTTCATCAAGTATAAGATCCGCGATCTCAAGCATGCCAGCACCCTCCATTCTCTTTCACAACAGAGCACAATCTAATTCCTTTATCCTTAATTAGCAACAAATGGGCTTTGACTCTCATATATGACCCCTGAAAATCCATGTGACACAAATTGCACTTGAATTTTGTGTTAGTACCACCGTCACCCTTTTTTGATATTGTAGTCACATAATTCCAAAGAGGAGCATTAACATCTTCATTAGGAGTACTAGTACCGGTTGAACTTGAACCCATACTACTTGTTGAACTCATATTCCTAAAAAAATGTGTAATAATCAATCACTGTAAAACTCTGGTTAGAGGCATAGGAAAACGAATAGAGTCTCGGCAGAGGCCCCATTCTAAAATCACAATGAATTTTAAAAAAATTGGACATGAAGGTTCTGCGGGAGAAAACGAATAGAGTCTCGTATACCTTTACTTTGGAGAGAAGAGTACGAAGATGGAGATCTGCGGGAGAAGACAGAGGAGACCGGCGAGGGTTCTGCAGGAGGGAACAGAGGAGACCGACGAGGGTTCTGCAGGAGGATTCTGCGGGAGAAGACAAGAGGACGACGAGTGGTTCTGCTGGAGAGGAGACCGGCGTCTCTGGAGAGGACGACGGCGAGTGGGTTGGACCGAGGAGATCGGCGACGGCTAGTGAGGTCGACGGTTGAGAGGAGACAGACGAGGGGTTGAGAGGAGAGACAGACGGGGTTGAGAGAAGAGACAGACGAGGGTTTTGTTTTTTTGGGTGAGGAACAGAGTAGGGTTACAGAACATTCTCTCAGTATACGTTTTTAACTTGTATTGATTGAAATTACATTATAAGCCCCAATACTTTAGATCCCTTTACATTTAGCCCCTTCAAATATTTAAAAATTTGCAATTTTGTCTAAACGTACCCACCAAAGTACCCATTGAAGTACCCACCCCGTACCCATTTCGGTCAAAAGTACCGGGTACCTTTTTGCCGTACCGGGTACTTTATTTGCCGTACCCGTACCCGTACCCACGGAGTACCCGGTACTTGTACGGCACTAGTTTTGGAGTACCCGTGCTTCCTAGATGGTGAAGCAAAGTTCCCAATGGGATATATTTGCGGGGACGTGGACAAGGCCAAAGAAGCTATTGAGAAATCCTTCAGTGGAAATCAAGAGAAATACAATGAGGTCTTTAAAATCATTCACAATAGGTGGCACATTCAATTGCATCGCCCTTTGCATTCAACTGATTTTTACTTAAACCCTGATTTTTTACAAAGATTCAAAGGTTGCTCAAGATAAAGAAGTCGTTTCAGACTTATATGAATGTATAACACAATTTGTGCGCACTTGGTTAAGTATGAAAAAGCTGAAGTATTCTTTGGAATACCCATGCCAATTAGGCAAAGGACTACAAAGGCACCAACGGATACATTTTCATCTACTGATTTATTTAGTCAACCCTTCCTAATTTAATAATGTTTGCTAATTACTTATGATGTGCAACTGATTGGTGGACCTCATTTGGTCATGATACCCTAGAATTGCAAAAATTTGCTATCAAAGTATTTACTCTTACTTGTAGTTCCTTTGTCTCTGAACAAAATTGGAGTGTGTTCGAACATGTGAATAGTCATTATTGCCAAATCTAGTGGATTTCTTTATTTTTTCTAGTTATGATGTGAATTTAAATCCCTTTTTAATTGTTATGGAGAATTCACACAAAAAAGGTTACCTCGTTTGGTGTTTGTCAAGTAGAGCATTAAGACGTCGATACCTGAAATGTAGGAAAACTAAAGTTGACCCCATCTCTCTGAAAGACATTGATGAAAGCAGTGAATGGTTTGTTGGGAGGATGGTGGAGGAGCTTGTGTTTGAGGACGAGGATTTGAATTGGGGTGATGTGGATCTAGCTGCGGGAGTAGAAGAACCTAGCCAGAGAACTAGATCAATCTCAAGACCAACGGGTTCAAAGGCAACACCAACAGGCTCAAAGGCAACACAAGGGGTTCAAAGGGAACAACCACAACACCAAGGGGTTCAAAGACGACAACGATTTCAAAATCATCAACTACATTTGGGCTTATAGATGAGGAAGAAGAAGGAGAAGAATGACGATGGAGATTTAGATGAGGGAGAAGAAGTGGATGGATTTAAGTCAAATGAAGAAGAAGAAGATGAATCAATTGATATTGAGGATTAGTAATTGGCGTGCATGATTGGATATTAGATTAGATCACCACGATGGCACTATCCTTTCTATTATGTTTCTAAAGTTAAACGATAGACTTAAAACATTAGTTTTTGATGCATACTATGTCTTTGCCAGTATTTGGTGATTTGAACATTTGGAATGTTATGTTTATGATATTTGTAATTCTAGAAGTATTTGCTTATGTTGAAAATATTGCCTCTATTACAATTCTGATTATTTTTTACAACTTGCGCCTTGCTATGATGAGGCGCATGCTTTGCCTCGTGTCTAGGCCCCAGATGACCTTGGCGTCTCAGTGCGCCTTGAATTAGAAATGGCTGACTAAATATATTTGAAAGTATAGAAGTATTTGCTTAGTTGTAAATTTTCCCAAGTTGAAACCACATCTTCTCCAAAACGCTTATTCAATGGGCCCATTGGATGCCAATTGTCTAGCCACCATCTGCATTTTGACCATTTTCTAAAGTTAGTTTTATCATCCTTTGTTCCACTTCTTTGAGGTTAATCAACTTCCTTGTGTCAAAAAATTATGGTTCTTGATTACATAGTTATGTATCCACTTAACCCACAGTGTCAGTTTTTTACAAATCGCCCAAAGATGTTTGAGTATAGTTTCTTTATTCCACTCCTTCAGAGATTTCATGCTTCATTCTGAGGTGTGCAAACATGATTCCATTTAACATTTTCACCAGTGCTTTTAAGCTCCACTCCAGACCAAACAATAGTCCTTAGCATTGCATTTTGCATGATGAAGAACACTGAATGAATCAATAAGGTTCTGCCTCCAAAAGACAATTATTTGTCCAACTCATAATCTTTTGCTTAGTTTTCTCCTTTAACTGAATGCAGTTATTATATTTCAACCTAGTTGATATCAGAGGGACCCCCAAATACTTAACAGGAAAAAACCTTTTGGAACGGGCAGCGGATTAAGAATACCAACCTTAGAATCAGTGTTTACACAGGAAAAGAAGTACAAATTTTCTGTAGATTGGGTTTTAATCCAGATAGCGGTAAAAATCGTCAAGAGCAGCCTTAATCATCTCAATTGAGGAGCAACCAGCACGAGCCAACAGGCATAGATCATATGTAAATGATAGATGAGAAATAGAAAGAGTGCTACACTCAGGATGGTAAATAAATTGCCCTTCAGATATTTTCCTTTTCAAACTAGCTTAGAACCCCTCCATTACTAGCAAGAAGAGGTATGGTGAGATTGAGTGATACCAACTTGTAGCGATCCAAAATTTTGAACTTAATTTTTTTGACAATTTTCATAATTTAGATATCTATCAACTACCATATTATCCCATTAGTGAAGGAATGCATCATTCATCTCATGGAGTTTGAACTAAATCTTTCCAAACCATTCAATAGTAGCGGGAGTTTAATAAGTGTCATTAAAATGAAATAAACTCCTACATTATCCAATAACAAGTGAAATACAAGGGTTACAAATTTTATCGTTAGACAACCCAACCATAATGAACGATATCCTTGATCTTCGTGAATGCACTCCATCCAATTTCATGGACACCAACTAAACATGAGACTCGGTACTTGAAAAATGATTGTCTGAGCAAACCACGTGCTAGGTAGGAAATCCTCTATCCAATACTATATATAGATGCGGTGCAAATCAATACTATATATGTATGCGGTGCAAATGTGTAGGTGTCATGGAATCCTACGAGTTCATGTTATGACATCATGCTCAATGAATCCCTTTTTAATTTCATTCCAATTCATTAACAATTTTCATAAACTTAACGAAATTAAGGATTTATTCTATATTATTTGCCTTGACGAATTTAAGGACTTACCAATGTAACTTGTCCTAACGAAATTAGAACTCCATCATCATTCATTATTTTTTAATCAAATTATGAACTAATTGAGTTATATTCCGCGGTGGTTGCCCATTGGCTACCCACCCATATAATTTCTCGTATTCCCTGACTAGTTGGGAGGGCTCAATCAAACCCTAATTGCACAAAGGAACAAATTTCTCGAAAGTAGACAATTAAATTCACAATTAATGGTACGAAATACGTATACTAATTCAATTCATTTTCCACCTACAAGTCCATAAAATTCGTTTATGAGTTGGGGAACCATCCTCCTAACATGATTGTCAAAGGTGTATCATGATCCATATGTCCTAACTTGATCAATCCTCCAATTTACCCTTTTACTTTTACATTTCCAAACTTAGTTTGAGGTTAATTGACCAAAGGATCCCAAAGCCTCTAAATTTTTGGAAATCAAGACCCAAGCCCTAGTTTACCACATTATGGGGTTTACTTAAGATTTGCAAAAACACTTCAATGGCTTACAAAACCCAAATTTTAGACTTAATGACACATGCATGAGGGTGATACAAGGAAGAATCTTTAGCCATTTACCATAAAACATGAAATAACGAAGATTTAAAGATTATGATATTTAAAAGACTTGAAGGAGAGTACTAGCACAAACATATATAGAAGAGGGAGAGAATCCTACTTTGTAAGGTTTTGAGCAAAACCTCTGAACTCCAAAAATCCGGATTTGAGGAAGATGACTTGAGAATGCAAGACTCCTTGAGCCGATCTGCAAGTTTTGTGAAGAGAGAGAAAGGTCCAAAGCTTGAAGGAAATGAATGCCCTTTAGAGAGGGCAAGTGGGTTTGAGGGAAGAGGTAGAGAGAGATGCCCTGAGATGAAGAGGAGAGGAAATAAGGTTTTCTCTGAGCTTTAAAGCACTTTTATACACCACCAAAAACTCCTAAAGAGGAAAAACAGACTGATGCGCGAAAATGAGCACCTCTATCGATAGAGAGTGCTTCGGGCCTTTCCCATTGATAAGAACATGCCTGAAGTAACACACTTCTTAATCCAGTAAACATATTTCGGGGCGGGGGGG
>NMUG010004155.1:0-14101 GCA_002855965.1 Monotropa hypopitys | reverse complement strand
GGAAGTTTGTAAAAATTGAGAATTTTTTATAAAGTGACAGAATTATTTTCTGGAACTAAGTATCCCACTACGAATCATTGCTTTACCAATATTTGTGATATTAGACTTGCATTGAGGAGTTGGCTCTATTGTGATAGTGAGATCATTAGGGAAATGGCTTCGAAAATGGTAGAAAAATTCGTTTGTGATACACGGCGTGGTGGAGATTTCTGCAATATTGGATCCTAGGTACAAACTGGAGGTATTAGAGTTCTACTTTGAAAAAATGTATGTGATGGATGCGTCGGTAAAAATTGACAAAATTAAATTACTTTGTTATAAATTGCTTAGAGAGTATCAAAAAAGTCGAATGACAGAGGGTATTGGAGTGAATACTTCCCAATCTAGTGTGTGTGTGAGGGAGAATGTGTGTACGAATATGAATTGTTCATTCGTAGGAAGAAAATTAAGACCGTTGATTATGGAAGAGCGGATTTGGATCATTATCTATCAGAGGATGTCTTGCCACCCACCCCGGGATTTGATGTACTCAATTGGTAGAAAGAAAATGCACCCAAGTATCCGGTTTTACAAGGTATGGCTCGAGATATGTTAGCTATTCCGGTATCCACGGTTGCATCTGAGTCCGCATTTAGTACGAGCGGTAGGTTGGTTAGTCCACATCGGAATAGACTACATCCGGACACAATAGAAACCTTAATGTGTGCGCAAAGTTGGTTGTGGACTAGTGAAATGAAAGGTACTTGCTATATTTACTTTTTTTTGTTACTTACATGTAATCATTACATATTCTTCAAAATTATGAGTTCATCACTTTTATTACATGTAGGTGAATCATCCTCCGAATACGCTCCTATATATGAGGATGTCGATTCTAATGACTCATGTGTGACTCGTAGGGTAATTAGTTTATATCTTTTTAACTTTTGCAATACATGTTATAAATATTAAATTAACGTTTGTGTGGTTAAATTAAACAGGCATGAATTTGATTCGATCAATCAAAGAAGTTCATGACTAATATTAAAGGAAAGAGCTGCCTACATTTGAAGAATATGGGACGATTTGGTTTTTTTGCTCTATTTTTTCTGTTTTGATCAAGTATTGGGATGTATAATTCAGTTGTTTTTGCTATGTTTTTTCTATTTTTTGCTATCTGTTTTTTTTTCTGTTTTTTGATGTCTGTTGAACGTTATTCATTTGGTTGTCTGCTATATCAGGCATGTTTTTAAACAGGCATGTTATTCATTAGGTTGTCTATTAAACATCCATGTTTTTTGCTGTCTGCTATATCAAGTATTGTGAATGTTATTCATTAGGTGGTTGTTGGGTAAAAAACAGCTTATATTTGTATGTTTTTAATGGTTAGAGCTGTGTACATGTTCAATGCTTCAAATGTGAATAGTTTTTCATTCAATGACATATTAGTAGCAAAAATAAAAAATGGTTCAAATATGAATAGTTTTTAGTAACAATAATTACATAAAATATTACAAATTTATAATCCGCGGATATCCGTTCGGATACGGATATCCGCAGATATGGATACGGTTTTAAAATTTTATAACCATTTGGTTTTCGGTTCGGTTATGGATACAATTCGGATTTCGGTTTTCGGATACGGATATCCATAATAACCGGACCAAACCGATCCGTTGCCATCCCTAGCTGACGACACTTATGGCACACAATGTGAGAGAAAGAAGCAACTCCCGGCTTGCGCGACGAAGAAGATGAACCACCACTTCGATGATTGCAAGATGACTCCACTTGGTCATGTTCCCGCTTCTTACTGATATTTCCAGATGAACCCGAACTCTTACAAGCAACGCGAGGAGGAGACTCAACTCTAAGAGTCGTCTTCAATTGACTAAGGCACAACTCCACTGCCTTGGCACTCTCCAACAAGGATGCATAACTCTGAATATGCTGACCCACAACAAACGGTTGAATCGAGGGATGCAAACCTCTCTCGAATCTTCTACACTCGTGACTTTCTGATCGGACCAACTCCAATGCAAAGTGCGATAAGGAATGGAACTTAGAGGCATACTCGGTGACCGTCATGTCACCTTGCGTCAATCGCTCGAACTGTAGACCCATTGCCTCACAACACGAATCAGGAAAATAATGGGCATCGAACACAGCTTCAAACTGAACCCAAGACATACCTTTCAAAGAAGAGGAACTCGATACTCCATCACTTTGCGTCAGCGAATCCCACCACACACTAGCTTCACCGACCAGTTGAAAAGTCGCTAAGAATACTCGAATGGAATCTTCAGTAATTTCTAATGCATCTAGAACTTTGCGAATCTCAATGAACCAATGATTCGCCTTCAATGGATCTCCGGAGCCATCGAACTGAGGAGGATTAAAGCGAAGAAAATCTCTAACCATCTGCGAAGATCGATTTTTCTCGTTACCCAACAACAAACCTGACTCGCGATCACACGCGACAATGGCTGCTGCCAATCTCTCGGCCAACTGATCGAACTAAAATTGAACTCCATCTCCAAAAACAACTCCAGGAGTAGGAATACCACGACGATTCTGATTTACTGCACGTCTAGGAGCCATCGAAACACTGGCAACAAGAACAATCAACGTTACTACACGTGAATATTTGCATTGCAATAGAGAAGAAGGGATACAAAACATAGAACGTGCAACTTTCCGAAGAGGCAAAGGACCCAAAATGGTCACCAACATCAAATCACTAGAGAAATAGGAAGCATAAAAGCTAAGTCGCAAGAGGAATAAGGAGAACAAACCTCATCTCACCTGAAGATGCACAAAAGGAAGCCTTAACAATTCACACAATCACACAGCGACATCAAACTTATGCCTCAAAACGAGAAAACCAACAAATCTCAAAAACCTTATTCTTTCCAAAATCAAAATTTCCACTACACATCCACAAAAAGTGAGTTCTAAAACTCAACGGAACTTACGAAATCCACAAGACAACCAAGAATTTGTGCCTCAAGACAAAAAGACAAAAAGTCTCAAGACCTCATATCGCACCACGAATCACAATTTCCACTATACGGCCACAAAGAAATCCTCAAATCACCCGAACAACAGAAGCAACACCACAAATCTCAAAGAAGCTAAGCACCTAAGCACGCAGCCGCTAACACATCTCTAGCTTCACGGGGAAGAATAACACACAGGTTCAACCATTACTCAATAATGGAAGAGAAGGGAAATGAGAGCTATGGCTTGAGAGAGAAGAGACTTACCGTGTATACGCGAACCATCACCATTAACGCAAAGCTCTCGATGTCCCCGTCGACGTTAAAACTTCGTGTTTTGCCCGAAACTCCATGGATGGAGAGCTATGGAGGAGAGAAGTGAGAGGGAGAGAAGAGAGAGGTAGAGAGAGAGTCTAGGGTTCCAAAATGTAGGAGAAGACCCCCCAAAAATCGTGCTAAAACACATATATAGGACCCCCAACTTGAATTACCAGATTACCCTTCATTAACTAGTTCGCACAGCAAAAATAACCGTCACGACCGGTCGATGGATTTGGCCCGACCGGTCGAGCTTCATTCGAACAGCTCTCTGACGAGCCCCGACCGGTCGACGTAGTACACGTGTACCGGTCGACACGGCCAAAAGTGCACTGACTTGAAATGTTGATTTTTTCGAGAGTATTTTGGTCCTAACTTCTTCGCCTGAACTCCGATTGAGATGATTCAAGTTGCGTTGGAATCGTAATCAAATTATCTACGACTTCCATGAATAAAGACTTCTGATTTGAAGAACGAATCAAATCAATGGATTTCCAAACGCGATTTAGGATTTTCGATTTATTAAAACACATGGAAATTAATTAAAATTTCCGGAATGTGACAATCTAAGTGTACATGTGTTGAGATCAAGTAAGTCCTAACTACGTCATCAGACTCTTCCAAACTAGTAATGGACTATCATCTCTCATCTCTATCTAGATTGATGACATTCAAAGATTAGGAAATACATGAATATATAAGTTATACAGTAATTTAAGAAAAAGAAAACTATTATAAACATCACATAAGCAGTTGCATAGGAATACATCTGTTGATACCCTATTTTGATCCACTTCTTGGAATTAGATGAATTGGGCTCAGAACAGATCAAAATGCAATTTCTAGATGTTTAGACTTCTCACAAGTAGAACTGGCATCGAATACTAACGATTCATCAATGAAGAAATATCGGTAATGTATCAAGGATTTTTTGCACGAAGAAAAAATTTCAAGCCGATGCGCAGTTCGTAAAAAATAATAATTGAAACCGCAACAAAATGCTACCAAATGAGCATTTCACTCTGGAATAAGTAGAAATTCACACAAACGTCCAAAATCATGTTTCTCAATGGAAATTCGATGATAATTTTATTCATGAGAAAACTATGTAAACACTGACATCATCGGAGTGAAAACTGGAATTTAGTTGGACACAAATGCTATTCTGTTTATCGTGGTGTGGAATGATGAGCCGACATCAAAATGTTCAAATTAAATTTTTATGAATTCCTGATAAAAGGCAAACATTTCCTGTAGAACAGTTGCGGTGGAGAAATGACCATCAGAGAGATGCGCACAAACTGCAAATCCGTTTGTTCAGAGTAAAGACCTGGGAACCGATTTTTTCTCGAAACATATCCTTTTCAAGCGGCTGATATTTTTAAAATTTATGAATTGACAAGACATCAATAATGATATTTTCATTTTATCATAAATGGGGCCCACGATGTGTCAAAGCAGGCAATATCAGATCAAAATCGGTCTCAACTATACAATTTGGGGGGCAAAAATATATATTCCAATATATATATATGATTTCTGCATCATTTTTGGCATTTTAGAACCCACTTTCGGCTAAGTGAAGAGTGACTCATCCCACTGCCGTTGTTTGGTGACATCCATGCTGATGTCAGAGTAGCATCTATAGATGCGACTCATGCCTATTTAACCAGGGCCTCCTCGTGGCCATTTGAGGAATTTTCTCACCCAACAAAACTCTGTCCAATTCATTCCTTACCCCTTAGTCCCAACAGAACTTCTCTTTCTCACCCCAATTCACTTTAAACCTAGCTTTAACCATTCTAATCTCCTTCTAATCATCCCTAAACTCCATAAACACTTCATAAATCTCACGAAATTAGATCAAAAATAGTACTAAAATTCCTTAAAACCACAAACCAAAAGTCCAAACCAGGAAATCCAAAAACCTAATTCCTAAAATCCCTCTTTCTGTCAAGCTGAATTGCCCTTAACCTAAGCCAAAACTCTGCCGAAATTCCATCAACCTATTTTCATACCAAATCCCTATTTTTTACAGCCACGCTTCTTTATTTTTATTTCATATTAGGAAAGTTCCGGTTACGATTTCTGGGTCATAGTTTGTTATAGTAGGGGCAATGGCCGAATACTATACGATATTATAACCGTGTGAATATCCTACACTCATTTTATAATCGACAAGGTAAATAAATAAAATTTACATTTTACTTTTATTCTCGCTGTAATATAATTCCTTGTAATAACTTGAAAAATACTTATTCATATTTTTATCTTGATTTAGTCAACATAGCATCAGTTATGCCGACACTGTTGGCTTTTCCAAAATAAAGTTTGAATATTTATTCTTTATGCATTTTTGTATTGAGAATGGATCATTAGGTTTGTAGGAGGTTTATTTTCCTCTAGTTTAGAAATTGATGCTCGGAAATTCATTTGATAATATCTCGGCATTACGTACGGCTATGCCGACTGGCTCTTTGGCTAAATTATGAGTTTTTAAGAATCAATCCTCAAATATCATAAAATTCATATTTATAAATTCAATTAATGATTTCTCGGCTATCGTATGGCTTTGATTGACAAGTCAACTAATCATCACTCAAATTTAGAAAAATTAGTTTTATTAAATCTGGTTGTTCTGCTACTTTTCTTTTCTTTTCAAGCCCAGTCATTCTGGTATATTATCATTATGTAACACTGTTTTGCTAGGCTATAACAACACAGTATATATATTATAATTATTTTCTTTATGCATCGCCCTTTTCCTGCAAAACATACTAAATAATAAAATCTCTTGACTTGAATCTCTGACAAAATTGAGTAACTGGATGATTTGAATCAAAGAAACAATTGCAAGTCGGCTTTTGTCGGATTGCTTATTATTCTTTGGAATTTTAAATTTAAAACAAAACATTCAAATAATCCAAAATTCGATATCCAAATCTCCGACGAAATTAAGTAACTGGATGATTTGGATCAAAGAAATAATTTACGAGTCGGATTTTGCCGGATTGCTTATTACTCTTTTGAAATTTTAAATCAAAAACAAAAACATTCAAATAATCAAAATTCCTATATTCGAATCTACGATAAAATTAAGTAACTGTATGATTGGGATCAAATAAATAATTTGTGAGTCGGATTTTGCCAAATTGTTTATTATTCTTTTGGAATTTTAAATTAAAAACAAAAAATTCAAATAATCAAAATTTCAAGATTCGAATCTCTAGCAAAATTAAGTAACTGGATAATTTGGATCAAAAAATAATTTGTGAATTGACTTTTCCCGAATTGCTTTTTAGTCTTTTGGAATTTCAAATCCAATAATTTAAAAACATCAAATAATCAATCTCTAGATCTAAATCTTTGACGAATCAAGTAACCGGGTAATTTAGATCAAGGAAATAATTTGTAAATTAACTTTTTGCCAAATTACTCATTCTTGTGATTATAAATATATTATTATATCAAAGGTATTTTCTAACCTCTGTTCTAGAACACAATCTCAATTTCAAAACCTTAACCATTGTAATATTGCAATAATGAAGGTGTAATATAAGGCAATTGAGAACATCCTTTCCCGCGCAAACGATGGTGGATTGGAAAATTTTCGGGGCACGACAACTGGCGACTCCGTTGGGGACTACTAACAGGATTTTTGTAATACCTGTTTTTTCTATTAATAATTTTAAAACATTTAACAATTATTAGAAGAGAAAGTAAGGAGAAATATTAGACCTATTTGTCTTATTATTAGAGCTAAAAAGGGTTATTAATGGGATTAATATATAGATTTTTCATATTTTCATTTGTAAGTATAAAATAAGGGGATTAATGACACTCAAGGGTAATTTTGTGGATTAGTAAAGGGGTAAGAAGGTAAAAAGGTTTAAAAATTTGTTACTTAAGGGATTTTCATTAGGGTTAAGCATAATCCCTAATTATATGAGTGGTGGCTAGAGAGAAGCAAGAAGGGAGAATAATGGAGATTGAGAAATTGAAGATTTTGGAGGACGATTCGGATCAAGAGATCAACTTCAAACTTATTCACAATGTAAGTATGAATCTATCTACGTATATTTTATCTTCGTTTCATATCGGATTGGGTCTAGATCGAAGATTTAAGTCCAAACTCGTTTTGGGGGGAAACTCATATGTTTAGGATTTGATTTTGGGATTTAATTGTAATGGAAGGTTGTAAAGAGTCTCAATCATGTATATAGTGACCTTAGATGTTAGAGATACTTTGGCATTGATGAATTTGAGGTTTTGAGGTGTTTGGAGCGAGTTTGGCGAAGTTGGAGTCGTTCTTGGTCGAAAAATCATGTTCTGCAAATTTTGGAGCAGAAGGGGTCCCGACCGGTTGGGATTCCATGTGCAACCGGTTGGGAATGGGTTGGCTGGGAGCAACCGATTGGGCAACCGGTTGGGATATCGGTTGGGCTTGGGAAGGTTAGGGCCAACCGGTTGGGAATGAGTTGGCAACCGTTTGGGAGTGGTTCTGTCCAAAATTTTGGTTAAGTCTTTGGGTGATGGAAAATAACTAAATAAGGTCATGTAAGGATAATTCTTGACACATTAAGGCATGTAAAGAATTGATTTATAGTTTTCTATTTGAGTTCCAACTTATAATCGCAATGTGGACTAAAATTGTAGTTTGATTGACAGGGACGCAAGTGGAAGGCATTGAGGCCTCATTCAAGGGCAAAGAGAATGTTTGAACATCGGTACTGGTGAGTGTAAGGATGTGGTATCTTTGATTGTACGTTCACAATGTTGTTTTAGTTAACTGTTTATTTGCATGAGAAGTTAACGATTATAGGTTGTTGTACTAAAACATGATGGCATGATTTGAATGATATGCAAAGACATAAATGCATAATGAGAATGATATACATGAACATAAATACATGATGAGAATGATATGCATCGACATAAATGCATGAGTTGAGATAGAAAGCATAATATGCACATATATATATATTATATGCCTCCGTGGGGCAGGTGTTGGTGTTGGCAATGAAGTAAGGTCAATGGTTGGCAACTAGCGTAAGTCCAATGGGTGCGTGGGACGTACCCCACGAATGTGCGCGGGGCGTACGAACTACTACCTATAGTAGTAGCTATTTTCAGGACATGAGATGCTCAAATCTTTTGAAAAAGGGCTTTGGCCAGTATATGTAAAGTACCATGCATGAGATGCATTTTTGGAATGAAAGTCATAACTACACATATTCATGATTTTCTATCACAGCGATTACTTGTGTTTTGGAAGTTAAAGATATCATATTCACACTCTGTTTCCTTGTCTTTGGCTTGGAAATAGGTTTCAGGGTTAGCGGTCCACTACAAGGTTGGAGCTATATGGATGCTTGAGTGAGATTGATGAGCTAGTGTCATCTAGTGAAGAAGACTTGGTGTTTGTGGCTGATTGTAGCACATGTGGTAGACTCTTATTTGTCTTATCGTTTTCAGAGACTTGTATTGGGATTTTGTAGTAGTTTAGTCATTTTTATTGAAGTTCTTTCCTTGGAGGTTTATGTGTAATGGTAGCACTATTGGGATTCATAATTGAAGTTTCGTTGTTTCTTTTATTTAGTGTTGGCGAATATTACTTGAGATTTTTATTCAGCAAAGAAGTTTATAAAAAAATTTATTTTTAGCGTATTTTAAAGTTTGGGATGTTACAATTTTAGCTTCTAAAGTTTTTTAAATCAACATTTAATCAAAATTCAAATATTTCTCAACTCGTTTCTAATATTCATTTGTTGTGATCGTTTCAAGAATAATAGAGGTTATGTCATAAAAAATGCATCGCTAAAAAAATACTGCAAATTTTTTTATCTATTCTTTACATTTGTTCATATTTATTGCTAAGGACTCCCTTCATTTTCAATGGTTTCTGTCACCGAAAAGGATATCCCAACCAAATCACTGTCTCGAATATGGCTACACTAACGGGGCCAGATGTCTGAAGATTTGAGAACATTTAAACCATACAATCTAAAACCACATATTGCATATAAAAATTCCGAAAAAGAGTCAAAACCCAAATTTCTGTTATTGTTTATTAGGAAACATATCATGTTGAAGGGAGTCTTTATTTGCATCTTGTTAATATCCAACAAAATTTTTTTAAAAAATAGAAGTCAACATCTTTAGGGATAGTGATCATATTAGACTCTGGACTTGTCATCATCACCCTTTTAACTAAGTTTTACAATTTAAAATGTTGCCCAAGGCTGTATGTCAGATGGCATGTTTTGAATTGTAACTTGAAAAGAAAGTCCATACGTCGCCATAATCCCTAAGGATTTCTCATTATATACTGACTTAAGTTAAATGTTATTGAATATGTAGCAATATGCCTTGTCCAGCTCATTTTCAGTCTTCGCCTAGGAGAATCACTCACTCTATAACCAGAACAATGGTAAGGAGACAAAACTGCACACATTTTGGTAAAAAGATTGAAATTGTGTCCTGGGCAGAAAATGAGGCACTTCAAAAAGAAAACCAGGATTTCAAAATCACGAACCAAGCTCTGTTAAATTAGCTAATATAATTACAGTCACCCCTCCCTCTGCCCATATCACAATCGTTCACTAGGATTGGGATAGTTTTTCACAATCAAATATTGGAGAAACCCCCTCAACTCCCAACCCATTTCAAATATTTCCTTTTCAGACATCCAGAAAGACTTACCAACAAAATTATTCTGGACCATATGTGCCATCACTGTATTATCCATTTTCTCCAGCACCGTGTCAACATCTACCACCACAAAATACCTTTCCTAAAAACCTGATACCATTTCCCAGGATAAATCAACGAGGACAAAATTTAACAATAAATAAATGAATGATGTGCATACCACTCCGGCCAAACAGTCCATGATACTGAAAATTGTCGAACTCTAAAAAACGTGCAAGGTCTAATTGACACTAGGGTAATCAATCTCGAGGATGTTAAGGCAGTGTCTAATGTGACAACCAATCCACTCTCGAACCATCAGGGAGTTAACATGATTTTTGACGAAAAAAAGAAATATACCTGTGAAATTTGATTAATACATATGGGACCATTGTTCAATCCACAAAAAGCCCATTCCAGGGAGGGCCTATCGTAACGATGGATGGATACTCCAATTAGAAAAAAATTCCAAATATTGAATCGGGGTAATGGGAGACCATGACCTGAAACCCCACAAAGACCAAATTTACAAAGGCCCTCAATTTCACTACATATTAGATTAGATGGCCCAATCACCCAAGTAAAGTTATCACTAAGTTAATCTTTACTTCCTATTGCAAGGAGTGGAGGGAATAATAAAGATTTTAAGGTATTGACCAACCTATCACTGAAATGGTCACAATATGATGGTTCACCACCTATCTCATGCTAAGTAAGTGATTGGATTTTCATGCAATAATGGTAAGCCTCTGAATACTACTTAAGTAAGAAAACACCTGCTGAAATCGTGAAGATAAGGTATGGATTTTAAGAGTAACCTCTCATGGTTAAATTAAAGGCAGAGCTATGTATTGCTTGCAACAGTCTCTGACTTTATTAGAAAATCCTCATATTTATTTGAGGCATACAGGTGGTCAACTTTCCCTTTGATAAATTAAATTTCATAACAAAAATATTTATTTACTTCTTTATAACCAACATCCGATCTAAATGGACACACCATGATGTTTCATCACCCTTTTTATGCCAAGTAAATGAATGAGTTTTATGCGTTAAATAGAAAGCCTACGAGAGCTTCCTAAGCAAAAATGCTTGCTGAAAAGCGTAAATCGAGGACGATGGTTGTTAAGAGTAACCTCGCATAGTTAAATCGAAGATAGAGCTATGTATTGCTTGGCAATAGTCTCTATCTTCTTCTTCTTCAAAAAAAAATATAGGATTTGAGCGAATCGCAGTAATAGTGTAAAAATCCTCATGCTTGAACGAGGTATAGGGTGGTTGACTTTCCACCCCACAAAAATAAATAATAATTGAGAATCTTTTTCTTTATGGACCAAAAGATAAAAGATCTAGTTTTGAATAAATACACATGAGCTATGTTATTTTAAAATAAGCCTTAGTAATTGAATTTCTCTATGCTAATGTTTGCCAAATACTCTTGCGGCATCTACAATTCAGAAAAAAAACTCACATACACATTTTAGCTACACTTACATAATTTTGACTAAAAGGTGACAATGATTCAAAAATCCCAAAAAAATATGCAGAGACATCAAACCTGGGCAAGTTTCGAACTAATTCTTCCTTTGTATAGAGTTATTCCACAATTCACCCAAAATTAGAATGGTATGTTATCCATATTAAAATCCGAGTGAGTTTTGAGCTTGTCATCATTTGAAGAGAATTATTACACATCTCAAAATAACGTGTTTCCATGAACAAAATCACATACTCATCAGAAATCACCAATTCTTCCGAAATGAGTCGAACATCATACATGTCTCATGATTAAAATCTTGGAAGTCTTAAAAACAAATCATGTTATGATGAAAAAAGAATTTCAAGTCATCTTTGATATTCTGAGCCTGGTCGTTTTATTCTATTAAAAAAATTCATAGTTCGCCACTTTGATCCTTTAAACCTTTTATTTGATTAAAGCCATAGGACTCAAGAACGAGCAAAGTTTGACATGCACACAATTCGATAACTTAAGAAGAAAGAAACCCAATTATCACTTGAGGATAATTCACAAAATAAGGCCCACCAAAGATGCCCAAATGAAGAAAACTTGGTGGTAAAGTGAATCCTTCCAATCCAAGAAGAAGCAAATGGAAAATTTACTATCAATCATCAAGGCTCGTACATTGTTACGAAAATGTTGATTGGAGAAGTCATGTTTCTATCAAAAATAAATGGATAAGAATTCTCACAACAATGCGGACGTGCTCAAATGCTACCATGGTTAATATGTAGCAGATTCTTCAAAGCATAGTGATTGCGATTTTCTTTTGAATAAGACATTTACTTCCTATTTCTATTACAAATGATCTGAATAAAAGCACAATTCTTTCTTTCTATCTCATTGTATTCTTTTCTCTAGTAAAAGGCGGCCAAATAAAAAATCAAAAAATCAATCAAATCATCATCAAAAGAATATGATGATCACAGTGGCCGCTCTCCCCCTTCACACAAAAGCAAGAGGGGGATTTTAAAGTTCATCTCCCCCCTAAAATCTTTCTCTCTCAAGCACTATGAATACTCATGATTGTTAGAATGGGGCAAAGAAGATCTCGTCTTATTTAAAAAAATGCAATCTCTTTAAAAAAATCGACACAGTCAAAACCCAAAAGAGAGAACTATGGAAACAATAGAACAAAAAAATTCAACACAGTCAAAACTCGAAAGAAAGAGAGCCGTGGAAAAAATGGAATAAAAAATTCGGCACAATCAAAACTCAAAAGAGAAAGCTATGGAAAAAATGGAATCAAAAAATCTGGCACAACCAAAACTCAAAAGGGAGAACTGTGACAAAATGGAACAAAAAATTCTAGCACAGTCAAAACTCGAAAGGAGACTGTATCAAAAATGGAATAGAAATCCAACCTAGTCAAAACCAAAAAGGGACTACAGCAAAATGGAAAAACAAAAAAAATAAATGAAGAGAACCAAGAAGATCCATGGGAAAAAACAACGAAGTACGAGAATAGTTCCGAAACTATCAAACTCCATGCTCAAAGAAGAAAAGGGTACAACGAACGGCTACTGAAATCTCGTCCTTAGTTACATAAAAACACACTAGCCTTATGTGATTATTCATTACCAAACATTACAACCAAAAACAAAATCCTAATTGATCCTCAAATTGGCATGACTTGTTAAAAGAACTTTTAAGATAAACTTCTCACTCTAATATTTCATAATTATATTCTCAAATAATCTAAAGAGAATGTTCACTCAAAGGGAGACACAATCATTCACGGTTATCTCCAACATTCAACTCATCATTGATGAGATTCTTCATTACTAATAGAGTGTGTAAACCATTTCAAAACTCAAGTACAAAAAATCTATCGTATACATATTGAGAGTATAATACATCCACCTATTTCCACAAATCCAAAAAACAAACGACAACAAATTCTTGGTCGAAACATACATTAGACTGAAATTCGAATTAAAATCACCTCTAAAATCAAGATCATGTAAGTGAATCTTCACACATTCACAACACTCTGAGTTGAAAGATGTCATAAGATGTTTCGAGAAACTCATGAGCATTTAGAGCTTCTAATGCTTTTAATATCTTGATAATTAAATCTCTTATGTATAAATGTTCAAACAAATAAAAGGAATCAAATTGTCTCAATATTCAATGAATAAAAATTTTTAAGCCAGAAATGAACTCTTGTACTTTCAAAAACTGGGGCAATACCTCGCATTTTGCTTTCAAAAGTTGGGTCAGTACCACACATTTTGTATTCAAATTGGGGCAATTCCCCGCATTTTGTATTTAAGATGGGACAATACCCCACATTTTGCATTCAAACTGGGATAGCTCCTGTAGTTTGCATTCAATTCAGGAAAAAATCCCTCCTTCTGCTTTTTGTATTAAACAACCAACCACAGCTGATAAAAAATCTACTGCAATTGTTACCATCAATAGGCTGGCGAATCCACAAAATATCTACTCGGTGCTCAGTAGGCGTGAATGATGCCTACCATGTTAACAAAACTGATAGAAAAGTTGATGCAAAAGTCATTCTACATAAAGAAAAAATGGCAGCAACATGTTAATATCCTTTATATATATACAAGGAAAAAGAAGAGAAAGCTAA
>NMUG010004154.1:0-14103 GCA_002855965.1 Monotropa hypopitys | reverse complement strand
TCTTCCAAAAACCTTGGTCTTAGCCTTTATTTTGCCTAGTTCTCCAAGCCTCTCTCTCTAATCTCTCTCTAGCCACCACTCAATACAACTTTAACCCTAATGAGAGTATAACCTCTCTATATTTACCCTAATCAGGTTTTCATTACTTATGACCCTATTGCCCTTCATTATTAGTCCTTATCACCCTTGTATGCCAACTCTACTCCAAAATTTAAGTATTTTTATTTAAGTGATACATTTTTATTATATAGAAACCCTTTATTAAATTCTTAAAATTCCACTACACCATTATCTCCTTTTTTTTATTCTTTCAATAATAGAAATTAATTGATTTAAAATATTAAAATAGGTACAGGTGTTACATTGGGTATCAACAGTTGCCCCTCTTTGTGTACTTTGCACAATAAATGTAGACAAAGATAAATTGATACGTGAAATTTTGACTCACAGCTTGCATGTTTCTGATTTTTCCCGACTCCTCTGAGGAATTTGACATCTGTTGGCAGAATCGGAAATTTTTTTGAAGTTGTTGATGATGTGGATCTGGCTCGTCGAAGTCGCGGTTCAGACCGGCGGATCATGTTTTGAGGTTGTTCTTATCCTCTCCCAAAAAATGCCAAAATCTACCCAAGAGGCGCCAGCTGTGCGCCCTGCCCAAGACTGGCTGCATTTATTTCTTTTGAACGATGTCGCAACTATAGTTGCGACATGTTGGGGTTTTAAGGAAAACCTGAGGCAGTGAGCCTCATTCGATATTCAAACTCCAAAATACATCCTAAGCATTAGAAAACTTCTGCTCTTGCTCGGATTGTTCTTTGACGACATCCCGACGTTTGATCTCTAGATTGATTCACTCCTAGTGGACTTAGTTCTGATTATACAAGTATGTATCCGACTACTGTTCTTTCCTGCATTTAGTAAATTTGAATACCTGTGCTAGAAAATACGCAAATTAGTCAAAACATGTATGTAATTTGATTTTCGTTAAACGCGCAACGCTGATATCGTAGCTATTATACTGTCCGTTTAGAAATTTCTCGCACTTGGGGCGATGATAAATTTTTTTGAAAATGTTACTTTGAACTCGACTAGGGCGATCGTTAGTGAGATTATGCCATTAGGATTTTGAAAAGATGACCGTAGAAAGATATCGCTGATTTTTTTGAACAATGATCGTAGGGAGATGTCACTTGCAATGTTTGGAACTTAGCGGTATTTGTAGTAAAATAATACCAAAGTTTTCGTGAACGGGCGATTATGATCACGAAAAATATGTTTTTAAAAATATATAGGATGACTGGTAGAAATATGTCATTTTTAAAAAATTTGGGTTTTGACGGTAATTGTAGGAAAATATTACCGAAGTTTTCGTAAGTTGACGATCAGGATCGTGATAACACGTTTTTGAAAATTTTTGACGGGCAACCAATAGAAAGTTTTCACCGAATTTTTTTGACACTTTGATTTTAACACAATGACAGATATCACAGTGCTTTGAAATTTTGATTTTAATGAATAGCCGTAGAAAGATGCTATTGTCGGCAAATTTTTTTTGAAAACAGTAACCATAGGTAGTTATTACTATAATTTTCGAAACTTGAATGGTAATCGTAGAAAGATACTATCATAAGTGAACATTTGAAATTGGTTAGTAACCATAGAAAGATGTTATTAAAAATTTTGATTTTTAAAACTTAAACGGTAATTGTAGAAAGATACTTCTGTAAGCATAAAATTGATTAGTAACCGTAGAAGGTGTTACTAAAATTTAAAAATTTTCGAAACTTGAACGGTAATTGTAGAAAGATATCACCGTAAGTGGAATTTGAAATTGATTAGCAACCGTAGGCAGGTGTTACTAAAATTTTTGATTTTTGAAACTTGAACGGCAATCGTAGAAAGATATTACCGTAAGTGTAATTTTGAAATTGATTAGTAACCGTAGAAAGATAATACTAAAATTTTTGAAACTTGAACGGTAATCGTAGAAAGATACTGCCGTAAGCATAAATTTGGAAATTGATTAGTAACCGTAAGTAGGTCTTACTAAAATTTTTTATTTTTGAAATTTGAACGGTAATCATAGAAAGATATTACCGTAAGTGTAATTTTTAAATTGATTAGTAACTGTAGAAAGATGTTACTAAAATTTTGAATTCTAAAACTTGAACGGTAATCATAGAAAAATACTACCGTAAGCATAATTTTTCCCCGAGTAATAGTCGTAGGGAGATACTATCGAGACTTAGAAATTTAAAAATCAGCAACCATAGGAAGATGTTACTGAGATTTTGCAAATTGAAATCTGAATGATGACTGTAGAGAGATATCATCATACAACTTTATAAATCTGTAGCTATAGGGAGATACTACCGAGATTTTTAAAGGCGTAAACCAGTGGTCTTAGAAAGATACCATCTGAGGTTTTGAGAATTTAAAGCTATGGCCCTAGAAAGATGCCATTGAGTTTTTTTTTTGAAAACGCGAACTCGTGGCCTTAGGAAGATAGCACTGAGATTTTTAAAGACGCAAACATGCGGTCTTAGAAAGATACCACTGAGGTTTCGAAGATTTAAATCTATGGCCCTAGAAAGATGCCATTGAGATTTTTTTTGAAAACGTGAACCCGTGGCCTTAGAAAGATACCACCAAGGTTCCAGAGGTGTAAATCTGTAGTCTTAGAAAGATACTACTGAGAGTTTTTTGAAAATTTGAACCTGTGGTCCTAAGGACATACCACCGAGGTTTCGGAAATAGTAAACATGTAGTCTTAGAAAGATATTATTGTGGTTTTTAACATGTGGCCTTAGGAAGATACCATCGAGGTTATGAAAATGCGAACCTGGAGCCTTAGATAGATGCTACCGAGGTTTTTGAAAACATGAACATGTAGCCTTAGATAGATACTACCGAGGTTTGTAAAAAAAATTTAACATGTGGCCCTAGAGAGATACCACTGAGGTTTTGCAAATGCGAACCTGGAGCCTTAGATAGATGCTACCGAGGTTTGAAAGTTTAAATCTGTGGCCTTAGAAAGGTACCACTCAGATTTTTTGAAAATATAAACCTGTACCCTTAGATAGATACTACCGAGGTTTGTGAAATATAAATCCGTAGTCGTAGAAAGGTACTACTGGGATTTTTGAAAATGTAAACTTTTAGCCTTAGATAGATACTACCGAGGTTTTCGAAACGTAAATCTGTAGTCGTAGAAAAGCACTACTGGGATTTTTGCAAATGTAAACCTGTAGTCTTAGATAGATGCTGTCGAGATTTTTGCAAATGTAAACCTGTAGTCTTAGATAGATGCTGTCGAAGTTTTTGGAAATTTGAATCTGTGTCGATAACCATAGAAATATATTACTGACCTTTTGTACCTGTAGAGTTTGTAAATTTTTGTTACCTGAACTTGAGTCGCTTGACTAGCAGGGTTTAATGATTTCTTCCTTTGTTTTGTAGGATGACTTCTCGTCGTAGACCAGGGAAGGAGCCTGCAGGTGAGACTGGGTCTTCGAGACCTGTAGTGGAGGAGAGGGAGGGGTCTCCCCTTAACATTGCTGATATAGATTATGTAGTGGATGTAGGCGACACGGTGGCATCACGATGTGGATACTTTGAGACTTTTTTCCCAGATGGTGTGGGATCTCAGTTGAGAGGGACGATGGTTCCCGAGGGGCTTAGAGGGTCCAGCTTGAGTGTTTTTGACACACTGCTTCTAACGTAGCTTCGGTCTCATCCTTCAATGTATTTGCGAACCCGGGTGGTTCTACCTGAGAGGACTTTCTACAGAGCGTGGTTTCAAACAGTTCAGATCTACAACCAGGCGCATCTAGTATATAGAGATTTTCTGGTCGAGTAGGGTATTGGCGACTTTCTGACCATTCCCCCATTCCGCTCGAAGCATACGCTGATTCGGGCCCTTGCCGAGCGTTGGTTTAGTGAGACCAACATGATCCATTTGGGTGACTGTGAGCTAGGCGTTACCCCGTTTGAGTGGGCCGTCATTACAGGTTTGAGGTTTGGAGGGGTCCCTGTCCATATGATGGAGGGGACTGTCCTTGATGCGGAGAGAGTTTTGGGCATCTCTCATTATGAGATAAACGGGAGACGGATCCCGAGATTAGTGCTGAGGGGTGGAGACTTC
The DNA here is from genome assembly GCA_002855965.1 of Monotropa hypopitys. Lineage (NCBI taxonomy): Eukaryota > Viridiplantae > Streptophyta > Magnoliopsida > Ericales > Ericaceae > Monotropa > Monotropa hypopitys. The sequence continues at coordinate 9,959 of NMUG010004154.1, read as the reverse complement.
TTCTACACCATGGAGATAGATGGCTGGGAGCTATACCAGTGGCAACGTCGTTTGCTTCTCTATTTGATAGTGTCGTATTTTCTGAATAACAATGGCACTCTGTTTCCGGTAGCTTACGTCGGGATGGTGGATTTCTCAGATGGTGCCCTCTTTGACTGAAGGTCTTTCACGTTTGCTTCGTTCCTCTAGACTATGAGGAGGAGAGTCAGTTGCCCAGCACCGACACAGTTGGGATTCTGACCCTTTCTGTTGTGGTGGTCCTTCGAGCATATGAGCGTGGGGCATCTCGTCCCACTAGCCTTGGATATCAGATTCCTATGGCTTTGTAGTGGCCGTGTCCGTCTGTGCATTCTTTGGATTTGGTGGACTTTGTGACGCTTTGCTCCCAGTTGGAGCTTGTCACGATAGATGATGTCACCTGGCAGCCGTTCTTTTACTTGACAGCGGGAGGCACATATGGCATCGAGATATATCTGTCATCTCGAAGATGCACATTCTTCTCCTTTTCCTCTTGGAAGATGTATATGGGTGACCATTGTTGGCGTCATACGACGGGATAGGTTCGGATCCCCAGATGCCCATTTGCTACTACTTTTGGGTAGGCTTAGTCTCCGATTGTGGTAGATATTGATGTTGCTGGGTTCATGATAAAGATGGACTATACTGCTTGGTTCCGGAGTGTGTCCATTGGCCGTTTCACCACTACAACCTCAGTTCGCAGTGGACATTCGATCGGCATAGAGCAGGAGCGCTTCTTTCAGATGATGAGGGATGCTTATCGCAAAGCCCAGACTTCCTAGCCCTTTTTTGATTCGGAGTAGATGAGGTACTTCCAAGACTTCCAGCAGTGGAGGGCTCGATAGAGAGGAGTGCCACCAGGCCAGGATTTTCCACAGGATGAGGTACGTAAACCAGTAGTTTACTTTCTATCTGTTTTGTTGTAGATCACTGTAGACCTGCCTTACTTTCTTTTCTGTTGCTGATGGATTTTTCTTTCCTTTTTAGGATGCCCCGGACCCCCCTAGAGGTTCTATTGACCGGAGACCCAGACGTCGCGGACGATATGATGATGGCAGGAGCCGAGATGTCTAATACCTGCAGCATAGAGACATAGATTTTTTTGTTTTGCAGCAGATATGCATTGTATAGAGTTTGTTTTGTTTTTTTAGCAGAACACTGTGTAGTTAGCTCTTTTGTTCTTCTTCTTTTTTTGTAATAGAATATTCTGTATGCAATGTATCTATTTCAGCCTGTATTTTACTATTGTACTTCTTTTTCTTAGTCTATTACTTTGCATTGTATAGACATGTGATGCTCTGTTTTCCATTGTAGGAAAATGTCGTTTGCGCCTGCTTTTAATGCACTCTTGGTTGCTTGGTGGGCATCTTTTGCCCCAGTTGAGCGGCTTTTGTTTGAGCAGTTGTTCAGTGGGATGGCTAGTCTCTTGACTATTCACGTTGCCCCAGACTTTCTGCTAGTTTTGGTGAGGTACTGGATACCTACGTTGAGCCTATTCCGTTTTGGCTTTCATGAGATGACTCCTACGTTAGAGGAGTATCATTTTGTTATAAGGATGCAGCCTTCCTTAGGGACTATGGCCCGTATAATCCCTACTCGGAATGCTAGGACTGCTTTCTGTGCGTTGATAGGCCTGAAAAAGGCTTCGCTGATTTCTGATAATATTGATGGTATTCCGACTGTGCGGTCCAATTTTTTGTGGAGCCTGTTTGGTAATGAGGGCTACTATGATCTATGGGGGGCTAATTTTTCCAGATTTCCTGACAGTTGCACAGGTTCCCACAGATGCATATGTGTCTTTGCTTTTGTATTGCTGGTGGAGCTATTCTTCCTGAGATATGATGGGCAGTTGGATCTACGAGTGGTTTTTTGGGTTGATGCTGTGATCGAGGGATAGTCCATCATACCAGTGATTTTGGTGGAGACGTTTAAGGGACTGACCATGTATCTACTATCTCATGATTCCCGCATTTGTAGCGGTCTTGAGTTGCTATATATTTGGCTTATTTCCTATGTGTTCAAGAGTCATTTATCCCATCCGCGGTGGTTTTCTGATATACCCTTGTCGTTCCTGATTGAACGGATCATTGATTTGCTGTACATCCCTCAATAGTTGAATGCTTGGATCATGGATTTGGACAGCATTACACCAGATACCATTATTTGGGATATTGGCGTTTTCATTGCTATGGAGCACGCAGTGATTGTACACGGGCTAGGTTTGTCCTTTTTGCCGCTTGTTGGGTTGTATGGCGTGGTGCCATATTTTGGATGCCGAGTCCTCATATAGTTCGGGCTTGACCATGATGTTCCGGTCTCTTCTTCGCTTTTTGATGGTAGAAGGTACCATTTTGACTTTGCTAGCGATTTTTCTCATCTACTGATTGGAGAGGCTTCTACTCTGTGAGCTCAGCGGGTTGTGATTTTGTCTGCTCAGACTAACGATAGTCCTGATGTTTTGGAGACATGTCTGTATTGCATTTCCAGGGAGATTGATCATCAGGCTGGCACAGTAGCCACTTTCCCGGTATATTTAGATCAGTTTCTGTTGCTGCAATGGTCATTATACTTGGCGTCACAGACTTAGAGCTACACCTTGCAGATGATGCATTCACATTCGCAACATGTATATATGACTGGAGAGAGAGATATGGCCATTCAGCGGGCCTGTTCTATTACTGGGGAGCGAGATTCTCTACGAAGAGATGTCGATCACTTGTCCCTGCAATTGTATGATATAGAGGTCATTGCGGGCAGTTTGTAGTGGGACCTAGCAGAGGTGAGAGCTTCGGCCAGCTCGACCAGCACAATAGTTGCTCTGGAGGATTCTTTGCAACGGGCAACTCAGTGGCATGTGACTCAGCTAGAGGAGATCGGCAGGCTGTTGCGTGAGTTGGCGGACCTGGATCATCTCATTGATGAGTCACAGGACTGGATCTGTGACCTGGGTGATGAGAGAGATCTGCTGTAGGAGGATTTTGATACCCTGTCTAGATCATATACTGGATTAGTTGTAGAGATCCGAAGGTCACATGTTCGGCTACGTGCTACTCGTCGGCCTTTAGCTTGGGAGAGAGGGATTCACTACCAGGATATAGAGGGCTTACGGTCTAGCTTTTCCTCGCTGGAGAATTTGTTCCCTTGCGGTTACCAAGATATGGCTCAGCTGCATATGCTTTTACAGATGCTCCGCTGTTTGTTAGATGTAGACAGATCAGGCACAGAGATTGGTACCGTGATGACTGCTAGATACAGAGAGGTTTTCCAGGCTTTGCTGGGCTTGTTGGATGCTTTCTCTCAGAGAGACATGCAGTAGTTAGCATTCTGCATTCTATGTTTTTTCTCTATAGAATGTCAGTGTATTTTTTATGTATGAATATATTTCTACTATTTGCAATCCATATCAAATAAGCACATATATTCAAAAGCATTTATGATTCTTCTGCTAAGAGATATCGATACACAATTTAAATTAATCAATCAAAAATGATTTTATGAACAAGGCCTCGTCGTTTGATTGAAGGCGGAAACCTAGGTTCATCCTTTCTTTGTAAATGACTTCGTAATCTTTAGCACATGAAGCGACAGACCACTGGACCAAATCGAACTAGATCTTCGGGGAAACTGATTCCTAGGAAGGTCGATTTTTACATAGACATCTGTTCTGACTTCATTGCTGTTCGAACACATTCTGTAGTTTAGACTAACTCTAGATAGTGGTTCTGTGTATTTTTTTTATTGGCTTTTCTTTATCCATTTTTGTCGTAACTCCCTTTTGGGTTGATAGTTACGCTGGATGCCTTTTGTTTTGTTCCGATTTTGCTACGGTCCCCTTTCGAGTTTTAACCGTACTGGATTGATCCATTTTGCTGTAGTCCCCTCTCAGGTTTTAACTACACAGGATTTATATCCCATTTGTTTTTTCCATGATTCCCTTTTGGGTTTTAACCATGCGGGGTTTTTCGATCTTGCCATAGTTTTCCTTTTTAGGTTTTAACTATGTCGGATGTATTTTTTTTTTGAAAATGATTCAGATTTTAACTTCGACAAGGCACAAACTTCTTGACCAAGGTCCGATGATTTTTAGTGAGCATGAGAACTTCCAGTATGAGGAGAGGCTGAAGAGTTCAAAAATAAGTAGATATAGATCTTTTGTAGAATCTCACTTTTTGTTTGTGTGAAGGGGGTAGCGATTTGTTTTTGATCATCGTATAAACATGATGATGATAGTTTTTTTTTCATCGCTCTTGTCAGATAAGAGGAGAAAATGAAATTTGTATTGAAGCCTCAAAAGAAAGAGTGGAAATACTACTACACTCAAATTTCACCAGATTAATCGTCAAGAAGATGATGTCCTTATCGAAGTCAAAATTTAATCATTGAATTTTGAAAAAGCTACTACTAATCAAACATAATAGAGCTTAAGCATATCGGAATTTATAGGGAGAGGGAACTCGGGTCTATCCATTTCTGCTAGGATGACGGCTCTGCCTGATAGCACCTTGGCCACGGTGAAGGGCCCTTGATAATTGGGGGAGAACTTTCCTTTTGCTTCTTTTTGAATAGGAAGAATCTATTTCAAGACCAAGTCATTTTGTCGAAAGACTCTTGGCCGTACATGTATGTTGAAGCTTTTGAAGATTCTCCGTTGATAGCATTGAGAGTGGAAGACTGCTGCTAGTCTCTTCCCATCTAGATTCTCTATCATGCCTTGGAGCGACATGATTTGTATTTCTGGAGTAAGAATGGCTTTGTAGCTATAGACTAGGAAATATGGAATTGCCCTAGTAAAAGTCCGTGTAGATGTCCGATAGCTGTTTTGAAGGCTTGGGGATATAGATGAGACGAATCTCTGTAAGATTTGGGCTTGACACCCTATGATTTTCTAATATCTTTCTTCGCACTGTTGTCGGCTTTTGATCGGATCCTGAACCGATTTGTCTTCGAAGTCTTACTCTTGAAGTGCTAAAATTTGTTTGATCATTTCCAATGTGAAAGTATGAACGTTCATTTTTTTTAAATTTTTGATTTGTTGTTCGTTTGTTATCTTAGCAGAGAAGATAAATGAACAGAATATATAAAACTTTTCTTGACATGTAGATGTAACAAGATAGAAGAACATATATTGTACAAATATGCAGTTTATCTACATTCCGTAATAGAAAACGAAACATAAATAAACAGTATGCATAAGTTGCCGCAGTTTACCGAGAGATGTGGGCTTAATGGATCGGGCATACTGTCCAGTTTTTGGTGATGGAGGATTGATGACGGCGGTTTGTAACATGCTGGTCATTCAAGCAAATCCACTTCGAGATCTCCCTGCTCTTCTTTGGGCGTGGCCATGACCGGGAAGTCTTCGAGACTCGGACTTGCTGTTGCAGCATCCAAGGGTGCATTTTCATCCACCGAGTTGATTATCCCGGCATCGATAAGGTCTTGCACCTTATGTTTCAGGTTCCTGCAATTCTCGGTCGTATGGCCCATTTGGTTGGAATGAAAGGTGCATTGCTGATCGGTCCGGAAATGCAGGGGGAGAGGGTTCGGTAAATTGCGTGCTGGAACGAGGTCCAAGTGCCCTGAATAGCTAAGGAGTAACAACACTTTGGTCAATAGGATTGCCAATGGAGTGAAGCTCCTAATGTTGTGGGGGATCTCTTGTTAGACCCGGCAGAGAGACCTTATGCAGCCTGGGATGCTGACTTTGCATCGAATCGTACGAGGACGACTCGTATGGGCCAAAGTTTCTGGGCTTCTGATATTGCGCACGTGTGTGGGATGGCCCGTCATAGTTTTGGAACAGGTTTGCACTAGAGGGGGATGCCCTAGTGTTGAATCGAGAATAGGTATCCCTACTCCTGGTAGGTGATTGCGACGGGGGAGCTTGTGATTGAACGAGGTGACTGAGGAGTGCTAGGTTGGTGATTTGGAGCTCCTGGTTCTCCCTTTGGAGAGCTTCAAATTTGGCCCAAAAGCTGACTCCGGCTCGCTGCCGCAATGCGGGCAATATTATCTTTCGGCCATCGTTTGGGCGGATAATCTGACAGTCCTGCTATAATCTATTTTTGACCAATACCCCTAGAGACGCTGACGAATCATGACATTTAGCAGATATATGCATAACGAAAAAGTCTTTGGGATGATTGGAGACATACGGACTTCCTTTTAAATTTAAAATTCGAGACGTGCCTCGGACATGGAGTCTGGAGGATGTTCTCGGATTTGAAAATTCACTACAAGATTTTGTTGAAAAATAACAAGTCTGTAGTCTAATCTCAACCAATATCCCTAAAGATGCTAATGCATTTTTTTGAAAGTTTTGAATATTTAACATATATGAATATAAGGATTCCTCTCAGAATGTAAATGTTTGCCCTAAAATAGTAAATATTGTTTTTGGCTGACTCTTTTTATTGGCAATCTATATGCAGTATGAAGCTATGTTGGCTGATATGGTTTAATGGCTCCCAAATCTTCAGACCTCTGGCCCTGTAAGGGTAACCATTACAGAGTCGGTGATTTGGTTGGAGTGCCTCATTTCCACTATGGACTTTTTAGGATCACGTAGCTTACTATTGGGCCCCCGATAAGTTGATGGGCAGCATCCATTTTGGGCAGTCATAACTTCCACCCAAAACAGGAGATGATGCAAATGATGCATGAAAATCGTACATATGCAATGTAATTTTTATGGAAATGATGGAAAATCCTTTTTGAAGTTATATCAATAAGCATGATATAAGCAGTAAATAGTTTCAGCGCAATGATTTTTATCAACGCAGAACCTGTTTATTTAGCAACGCGTCTTGTAATCTTCCTGAAAAGAAATAAACATGATGCAGATCAGTAATAATAAGCCGAGAATCGATTGATTTCGAAATTTCGGAAGAGAATTATTTTTGAAAGAGGTTTTGTAAGCTGAAATCCTCGACGTCCCTAGTGGAGTCGCCAGTTGTCATGCCGGGAAATTTTTCCGTCCTTCCCTCACCTCCTATTTCGGAGGAGTCATTTTCCAGGACGGAGAAATTTGTGCTATTGGGATTTATCTATTATTATGGGGGTTTGTTTAAAAATGCTCTGATGGCCTGAGTGTGCTGATTTTAAAATGTTCAGATTTAACAACGGTTTTGCAATTGCCTAAACAATACGCAGTCTATTATTAATCTGTTTTCGGAGTTGTCACTCGGCATAGAGTTGCGGTGTGCCAAGTCATTGGTATTTTATTTTGAAAAAGATATCATTTTGCTTGAACAAGATGTCTTTTATTTGGAAAAGGTGTCTGCAAAACTAGAAATTCGAGTTCGGGGATTTAATTACGAATGGGGAAGGTGTTAGGCACCCCACTCGCCCTTTCGATACTTCTCTTTCAAAAGTAAATCTCTTTTTAATTCAAAATCAATTGTTTCCTCGGCTAAGAGAAATGAATAATTATTACTGATATGTATGAAATGAATTAAATTGAATGACTCCTGGATATAGTTATTGAGGGGTTAATTTCGACCCGGTTTAAATTTTGAAAGATGTACGGGCAGCTTTTGGCCCAGTTTTGATAAAAAAGAATTGTTTTTGAGCTGGACAGAGCTTCGGCATAAAATGATTTTCTAAAGTCAGACAGAATTCCGACTGCGTTTGAGAAAATGAGTTTATTTTGTTAATTTAATTTTATTTGTGACAGTCGGACAGAACTTCGACTGTGTTTTACAATCACAATTTTATTTTGAGCCGGACAGAACTTCGGCTATGTTTTAAAAAATGTTTTCTGTAGTTGGACTGAATTCCAACTATAAAGAGTGATTTAATTTTAGGTAGTCGGACAGAACTTCGATTGTGCCTTGAAAATATGACTTTGGATTTTAGCCAGACAGAACTTTGGCTAAATCTTTGAAAAGTATTTTTCTACGGTCGGACAGAATTCCGACTGCGTTTGAGAAAATGATTTATTTGTATTTACTAGTCAGACAGAACTTCGACTGAGTTTTTGGAAGAATAGGTCGGACAGAGCTTCGACCGTGTTTTTGGTTTGAAAGTGTAACACTCCCAAATTTTGAATTATATATTTTTTTGAGAAGTGTTAAATGTAGGTAACGAGTATCCAAATAAAAGGGTAAAGAACTAACAAACATACTACGTTACCCACATGCTAGAATTATTACAATGCTTGCTATAAAATAAAACAAAGATAAAAGATGCGAATAGGGTTTTATAACACAACCCTGTACAACAGTGCATCGACTAAAAGAGAAAGGGCCAAAATGGGATTTTATATGATAATCCCGTACAACGTGGCCAACAGAAAATAAAAGAAGTACACACTGAAAAAGAAAGCCAACTACCTAACTACAGCCCGGTCAAGCTCCAAGTCCTGTGAAGGATCCCGCAGCTACTCCAAGTCAAGGAGCAAGTCCTACAAAAGTAGAGGGTCAGGCACTACCGCCTGGTAGAGATTATCTATCTTCTAACGTCTATAATATTGGGGTGAAAGTGTGTGATCGTGTAAGGAATGTAATGTGACATATGCAATGGATCTCGATATATTTTAAAACAGTAAGTTTCGTTCCTTTATTCCATATTTGACTCATCGTAGGGTAAAAGTAGTACAAGACACATGAGAAAGTTACCAACACTTAATATGACCCTACATTTTCTAAAACGAGTCATTTCCTTTCTTTCAAAACAATTGGTTTTTAGTATACCAATTAACCCGTATTATTCAGTGTTCCCATTCATTTCCCGCTCCTTTATAGAAATAAGGGCAATATAAATCATTGTTTAAGTTTCGGCTTGTTCTACGCTAGTCGCTCGTCAACAGACTAACCAATAAGATCCTCGTATTCTCCAATACGTCGGGAGGGGCCAAACAATCCCCCATTGTGCAATGTTATGAGTGCTCACAGTAGCCACTCAAGATACCCCAGCTACCCGTATATCAAGCCAATTCAAGTTATCACATTAATTATGGTCTTTAGTACAAGTTCATGTTTCCGTTCATTATTCTCGCGCAAATAGGGCAACGCCTCCTAATTCGCCATATAGACCCAATTATGTGATTTTCCCGCATTATTTCCAAAACATTCCTTTTCTTCCCAAAATGTTTCGTTCGTTCGCTAAACAATCATTTCGTTCAATTTATAATAAAAACATATTAAGACACCGTTTTAAACCACCAACCACCCAAGAGTGCCCAACAAGTCAATCTCCCCAATTCGATTTCATAAAAATGACGACAACACACTTTTTATAAAAATTGGGGCTTTTTACAATCGAGTTAGAAATCGAACGACCAACAACTTAGGGATTACGTACAGACCCTAGATGATACCCATAATCAATCAAGTGATGTGAACGACGACTCAAGAACGTGATTTAGTACAAGTGTTCAAACTACAAATTTTAGTACAATAGCGAGAGGAAAAATAAGAAGACCAATACCACACACTAGAGGGATAGAGAACTCTACCTGTCGATGCGACCACTAGCGGTGGTCGAAGCCCTGACCGTCGCACGTCGCTGATTATTACCGCTCGCTTAGGCTGACACCTAGAATCCAACAAACAATCACAATCGATTACAAATGATTCAGAACACTGAAAAAAGAGATCGAGAGGCTTACCCACTGATGCGAAGTCTCGCGGTAGAAGGAGCCTCAATCGTCATGCACCACCGTTCATCCATCCTTTGATGTACCTTGCCGCACCTAAACGCCCAACAGTAGCAGAAATAGAACATTCTTCTGTTGCGCCACAACACCCATAGCTACCACTAAACCCACCTCGCGCGACCACCAAACCACCACCTGAAGCCGCCAATCCACCACTACTGCCTATGCGTCGCCACCACCACCGCCACTACCATAGCCACCATACACATAGCTGCACGTGTATATGTGTGTGTGTGAAGAGGGAGGGAGGGAGAGTTGGGCGTGGGAGAGGGAGAGAGAGAGA
>NMUG010004153.1:0-14104 GCA_002855965.1 Monotropa hypopitys | reverse complement strand
ATTTAAGAAAAATTCCAAAACCAAATTCTAGACCACCAAAATCACAACTAACCCTCTCAAGCTCAGTTCAAACTCTGATACCAAAGCCTCCGGGCATTGTCTTTCGAATTCGGTCCTAATTTTACACGGTAAAATTGCCGTTTTGTCTCGATTATTCTTCGGAGACTCTTGATAGTCTTCTATAAAATTTAGTTTAAAATACGTGATATCGGTAAAATATATTGCACAAACATACCACATCATGGTCAATTACCTATTTTCCTTTTCGTGCACTCTCGCGCTCTCGTCGCAGGCCTTGTGCTAACATAACTTTTGTTACTATTTTTTCTATGAGTTCCTAAGAGATTAATACAAAATATATAATTGACAATGCTTTAACCTAATGACGCATCGATATCATATATAACAAAATATGAAAACTTAAATTTACAATATGTGTAATATCGTACATGTCGAACGACAGCATTTTCCTTGCATTTATAATTTTTCCTTTCTTCTGCCTCGTTTTTGTCCTACATTAGAACAATTAAATTGATTAAAAAGATATTAAAACACGTAAAGATAGATAAAATAATAACATTAGAAGATTTATATTTATATAACGAATCCCTTTGAGCTCTTGTTCGTCGTGTAAAACGACACCTATATTATTTTTTCTAAGAACATTAACCTATATAATAATTCAAATAAAAAACGTTACAGAATTTCATTAAAAACACAAATTAAAGGATTTTAATAAAGCTTACAGTATATTTCAAGTCACTGTCACCTTAATACAAAATTAAATTAATTAGATTTAATCAAAAAATTATGCTTCTAAAAAAATAAATAAAATAACTCACATGACCGTAAATTGTAATGTTCTGCATCAGTAGTGGCGCGACAGAATAACAGTTGCAATCCTAAAAAAGTTTTAAAAATAATTTTCAACATGAAAAACAAAATTAACATGAAAATTTCAATAGAAATTTAAATCAACATGAAAACCCCACATCACAACCAAGTTATTGTGGCTGGACTCAGAGAAAATCTCATCACAACCAAAGTCAACCAACAAAAATCGGCAAAGACCCAAATTTATAGAAATTGGTAAAGACCCAAAATTGGTACACACACACACACACACAGAGAGAGAGAGAGAGAGAGAGATCGGAGCAAACAGATTTCTGTCATGGCTAGTCTTAGAGAACCCCATATCACAACCAAGTTCTCGTGGCTAAGCTCAGAGAACCCAACATCATAGACCACTTGTCGTGGCTAGGCTCAAAGAAAACCTCACCAGAGAGAGAACACAAACACAATAACACAGAGGCTGGGTTCAAGCAACACAATAGGGGAAAGGAGGGGGAAAGAGAAACATCGCCACGACTGGGCTCAGAGAAAACCATTCACAACCAACTCGCCATAGTTGTGGCTCGGAGAAAACCATCACAGCCAAACTCTAAACACCACCACCAACACACACACACATAGAGAGAGAGAGAGCTCAAAGAAAACAAATTGAAACCCACCAAAACACACACAAACACACAGAGAGTCGGAGAGAGAACACACACACAAAACACATACACAAAACACATACACAAAATACACACATGTTGGACTCAAAGAACACAACAGGGTCAAAGAGGGGGCCATGGTTGGACTCAAAGAAAACTATCACAGCCAAACCCTCAACACCACCAAGGCGGTGGCTAAGAGAAAACGATCAAAGAAAGAAAGAAAGAAAGAGAGAGAGAAAGAAAACCATTACATCCAAACCCCCAACACCACCAACACACAAAAACACACACACACATAGAGAGAGAGAGAGAGAGTTTTCCGTGACTGGGCTTGGAGAAAACCTCATCGCAGCCATCTTGTCGTGGCTGGGCTCAGAGAAAAACCTCATCCTGGCCAAATCCAACCAACAAAAATCGATAAAATCGGTAAACCATCACACACACACACAGAGAGAGAGAGAACGAAGGCGGTGGCTCAGAGAAAACCATTATAGTGAAATCCAACCAACGCATACAACAGATAGATAGAGAGAGAGAGAGAGAGAGCTCACCGTAAGCTTCGAGAGCAAGGGTCACCAGAGGTTTGAGAGACAGAGACAGGGAGAGAGTGAAATGGAAGAATGAAAGACTGTGTAGGAATATACGTACACGAAATGGATAGGATTTTGATCCCATCCGTCTAGTGAAAGACCAAAAACAAATCCAACGGCTGAAAAATCGCATATGAAATGACGGAATGACAAAACGTGTAGAGATGTACGCGGATGTGTAAGATTTTGATCACATCCGTCCAATCCAAGACCAAAAACAGGTCCAACGATTCAAAAATCGCATATGGAATGACGAAATGGCAAAATGTGTAGAGATATACGCGGGTGGGTAGGATTTTGATCTCATCCGTCCAATCCAAGACAAAAACTGATCCAATGGTTCAAAATATAAACCAAAATATATGGTGCCCGCTAGGGCTGAAATCGGTTCAGTTCAGTCGGTTTTCGGCCGGGACTGAAACCGAACCAATCGGTTCGGTGTGGAAAACCCCAAAACCGACGCCGACCGATATAAAATCGGTTCATTTCGGTTTTTTATTTTGTTTTTCAGTTTTTTCAGTTTTTTTTGTTCGAAATGTGTTTAGAAATACTATTCGGTCCACGTAAAAAACGGTTTTCGGTTTTTGGTCGGGTTCGGTCGGGTTTCGACCATTAGTGCCAAAACCGATCCCCGAACCGATTTTTCCGATTATTTTTTTCAAAAAACCGAAATGGACCGAATATGGTTATGGATCGACCGAAAACCTATTTTTGTCGGTTTTTTCGACCGGGTCGGTTTTTTTGGCTTTGCTTTCACCCCTAGTGCCAGCAGACCTTTGTGATTTGTAATATAGATAGACATTCATTAATGTGTATCAAGTGGTGCATTAAAAAAAGAAAAAATCTCAAAATGTTAGTGCAAAATATGTTATCTCACAACTTATTTACCTCATTGAAAACACAATCAAATTTTTAAGCAATGCTAAACATACTCACTGCACCCTTTACTTCCATGGTAGAAAAAATGTTATTTTCTGATAATTTTGTAAATACATGCAACATTAGCAAACAAAACATAGCAATGATCTATATAGTTAGTGTGTGTGTGTGCGCGTGTGCATGTGTTCGGATCAAGTAAACCAAACCAAACTGAATTTTTTCAATTTTAATAAAATACAAAACAAATTAAACCATTTACCAAAAACATTACCCGAATAAGAAAAATGTTAATGAGGCCATCATCCATGCATAGATTGCACAATTTCATCTCACACCTTCACCTAAATACTCCTTCAAAAGACATGTTCTCTCTATCTTACAAAATAAGGAAACAACAATAAGACGAAATGGGAAAACTTGTGAACAAAACCCATAAGAACCAAAGGAGACACAGATTACATACAGCCAGCCAACCACCACCCCTTCCCGGACAGGTCTTCCGTACCCATTTCTGGGTGTTTCCATTTCAGTGCATTTTTCGGTCGCAAAGATCATGTCTCGAGATTTCCCCGTGTCTGAAAGTGCAGTAGAACATGGGTACACTACACAATATTGGGTACGCATAGGACCTGCCTCCCTCACATCTTAACCGGTAAGAACTCGTGATGTTCCCTTACTCGTATCCTGTATTAGTTTGGATTTCCTCAAGTCAATAAGAGAACTCGTGACCTCGTAGTGAGATATACTTCTTAACCCAGATGGCAATGTCCTCCGCACACGCCTGTGCCTGGGGAGTCCGAAGGAGCATATCAAGGGTTGCAAATTCATGAACCGCGTCCTTGTACTCGAGAACAGGTGCATCAACGTTTACCCTCCGGAGCTCCTCGGAATAAGCAATTGCCCTGTCTCTCATCCAGTCGTGTTCTGCCACGACAGTTAGAGTAGGAGGCATGAGCTTTAGAGGGGGTTCTCTATTTGGTATGAGGGGGTTGGCGGCGGGGTGGTCGAGGCTGAACTCTTCCTCTGGTAAGAAAAGCTTCCATGCTAGTATGCACATGGCTTTGTCGAAGAAGTAAGAATTTGCAAGTTTTATCTCAGAATGTGTTGGAACGCTGCCGATGAAGAATGGGTACATCAAAACCTGTGCTACCACCTTGACTGGGTCTAGAAGACGGCCTAACTCAACAGCTTTCCGAGCCACGTAGTCTGCAATGTTTGAACCACAGCTTACTCCAAGAAGAACACATCTGTTTCAGTGGATATTAATCGTATCAGGGGTTACATAGCAAACAAGGTACCGTAAATAACCATATTGGCTAATTTTCAGTGTAGCATACGATAGATAACACAACTGAATGACAATCACCATAGAAGGCAAAACCAATAATATTCGGCAAATAATAAAGGATGGGGAAAACATGCTATGGTGATCAGAAGTCAGCTCGCTGTCACCAAGTAGTAAACCTAGAATGACATTCTGTTGGAGCATGATGCAGAGGAATTTCAGCAATAAGTGAATTGTTCAGAACAACTGTTCAAGAGGGACTCCAAAAAAGTCACGAAGAAATCAAGAAACATATCGTATAAAGTATTTCCACCTCTTACCAATTCCTAATACCTATCCCCGGCAACTGAATAGATAATGTAATAAGCATAGCATACTCTTTCAGAGTAAATGCCTACTTTCTTTTACTCCCATAGGCAATGCCGGCCCCACGGTAAGCCCCCCAAGCCCGAAGGCTGGGGCAACACCCTGGCCAAGGGCAACATGGGACATTTTTTTTAAATTTAGTGTAAATAAAATTTTAATGTGTTTTTTATATATTTCCCTTAATAGGGGCAAAAAAAAATTTTGGGGATGGGGCAACCCAAATCTCAGGGCCGGCACTGCCCGCAGGCAGACAGACCCAATCAGCCGAGTCAGTGACCCTTGATTATATATGACTTGAATTGATCATCAAGTGTTTTGACCATCATTATATATACAAGAATCAATCACTAAAAGACGAGGTGTCCACAACATGAGCTTTTACAGCCAGGCTTTATGAATTTCTATGTTTGTTCACATGATTCCAAAATCTCATTGGACATCAATTTCAGTAAGAGGTAATGAACAACATTCTTTCCTTCAGTTCATGCCGAATGTAAAAGAATGGAGGCCGTGCAACGATACCATTAAGTAAACTTGCTTTGGTGATACACCGCCTCATTTGCTAAACCGGTACTTTATTCACTACTTAATTTCTTAATCAGTTATGTTATGTTGGAGAAGGATGAACCCGGCGTAGCGGTAAAACTACCTCATTTTGGCATGTAGGTCACGGGTTCAATTCACGGAAAGAGCTTATCTGCTTGCAGGGGTAATGCTGTGTATATCAACCCTTCCCCAGACCCCGCACATGCGGGAGCTTCATGCACTGGATTTCCCCTTTTAGCTATGTTATGTGGAAGCATTGGAAAGATCAAATCACTTCAGGGATCCATAAAACATAGATCAAATTTATCTCATTCTGGCATTGAGTTACTATATTCAATAGATAAATCTCGTTGTAAAACACACACAACATTTTGTCCGACGAAAAGGCATCTCAGTAGGTACCTATGGCGACAAGCTGGACTACCTCTACACCATAATTCATAAGATTAATCTTATTATGACGATTAAGAAACTGCAGTTTGAGGATTTAGTAAGCATATATAGATTTTAAAATAATAAAGACCAGATATACCAAAAGGTGGAGATTTTAACATGAGGAATATCTAAAGATGTGCAAATTCCTTCTAAATTTCATTTTCTATGCCACAACAAAAGTTTCCTTCACTACAACTTCATTGTAATTTTTATTACTAACAATATCATTGTTCTGTGGTCTCTTCTCCTACTGCTTAAAATATTGTGCAAGACAACTTCAAGTTCTTGAGGAAACATACATAATTTGCCATTGACTTGGTTTAAAAGACCACATAAGTGGGCTTCCCAAGTGGAAGCATGAACTAGCACAGGAGAACCATACAAGGTAAAAAACAAGAATAAAGCAACACCACACCAGAACTTCGCAGCCAGTGGAGGATCTACATTGAGGAGGGGAGGTGGGCTGGTGGGGGGGGCTGGTGACACACCCAATTTTTTTTTTTAAAATAGTTATAAGTTTGATTTTTTTGTAATTTGTACTAATAGTGCAACACCCAGTTTTAAATCTTAGGTATTGTTCTAATGGTGCAACACCCAGTTTCTAATCCTGTATCCGCCCCTGTTCGCAGCTATAGCCCTTTACCGAGCAAGGTAAAACATATTCCATGCCCATTGGTGCAAGAATGCATACTTCCTGAGACCTTCCTTATTCAAACCGCGCATTTGCAAAATTGCAGACACTTAAAACTACCTGTTAATGCAAGTAACATCTAATCACGATAATAATGCAGAAGTCTACGCTGGTTTCTGGTTATTGTTCGGATAACCAAATCAATTACTTCAGCTACGGATCAAGAGTATGCCATGAAGTACAAAAATATAAATAATTCAAGAACAATGAGATGCAAGAATTATCAACTAAACAGTGGGATAAAGAAAGCAACCTTGATGGATCTCCATGAGCAGCCAACCAAGGCTCCACCATGGATGCCCCGAACGCATCCGCTACATGCCTATGGCCTTCTGATTTTCTCAAATCTGCTCCAACACCGCCTCTTGCATTCCCAAATGACTTACTACATTCCGCCAAATTCGCTTGCTTTCCCAACCAATGCAACACCTTCAATCCATCCTCAAATGCAGCTGGGTAACGATTCTCCGGTGCAAGCCTATACCCCACCGCAAGTACAATCACATCACACAACTTTGCAATTCGCCGACAAAAGAAATCATTCGCCACCGAATCGTTGCTCCCACTCACAAACCCACCGCCGTGAAATTGCAACATCAAAGGCAGTTTCCGACAGTTGCCAACCGAGGGTGAATACCCTCTATACACGCCGTTATCCAAATCCTTCCCAATACATCCATAACTATTCCTCCTATGATTCTCCACATGCGTACCTACATTGTCAGGTCCATAGCTGTTGCGGCGGATGAGCGATTGGGTTGGATCGGACCCAGATTCCAAGTCGGGCCGTTTTTCCAAAGCCCTAACTCTAGGTCTCGATCGAGACTTGAAATCAAGATCGGGGGACACTAGACACGTGTCGGGAAGAAAGAGTCGGATGGAGACGGAGGTTAGAGTATCGATGTGGATGTCTTTGGTGGCGACGCCGTCGGTGAAAGAAGGATTGACGGCGGCGATTGATTCCTCGGGCCTGGATGTGACACCGAATGGATGGTTGTTCTTGGTCTCATCAAGAGGGCCTTGGATGCGGTTCTGTAAACGGTGTTTGAGAAGAAATTTGAAGAATACGCTGTAAAGCTTTACAGCAACGCTTGGCATATCTCTTCCCCTACTCTTTTTTCTCTTCTCACATCTAGAAAACAGATCTTCTTCAATCAATTTTGGGTAAGAGTTTGTGATGATGAGTTGATGGATTAATGGGATTATTATATGAGTATTTTTACCTTTGATGAATGTTGAATACAAGAGGATTGGGAAATTAGGGCTCTTTTTTCTTGAATCAGATCTTTCAATGGCGTGTAGAGGTTGAAAGGGATAGAAGACCAGAGGGGGGCGATGACGAATTGCTCTGCTGCTCTTTTGGCTTTTCGGGACTGTGTCGGGCCTTGGTTCTGAGAAAGTTCTGATTTTTTATTTTATTAAAAACACTTTTAATAAAATTATTTAATTATAACTTGTTCATCTATATAGTAATTGATCTAAATAAAATATTTTAATAGAACTGAATAATTATAATTTATTCATCCACATAATAAGTTTATTTACCTAAAATCTATATTACAAATTAGGACACTGTGACCCCTATATATACATATAAGTATATAGAGAATTGTTAAATCCATTTTATTATTAGTTCAACAGCTGTAATTTATTCTTGATTTTGGTTAGACATTCACAACACATGTTCCACGCCGTCCGATTTGGTTTTTCTGGACGATTGGATGGTGATGACACAGATCCAACCCCTTTTACACCTAGATCCATCCTCCCTCTTCTCGCCATGCGATTTCCTCTCTCTCTCTCTCTCTCCCCTCCCCTGAGATTCCCCCCAAAACCAGAGCTTTGATCTCTCTCTCACTCTCACCGCCCTCCTCCTCTCTCGCTGCAACACAACCAAATAGGCCATCATATCCTCTCAGGTGACTGACGGACCTCTGTAACTACCACAGAATTGATTTCTTCCACCTTTGTAATTTTCATTTTATCTTCACCGACTCATTATCAGATAGAGCTTAGTCGCACAGAGATTCCTTATTTAGACCTATCTGCGACTAATTACTCGATCCTTTCAATCAAATCAATTTTCATACTTACATTTTCTCTGATGTTGTATGGGTTTTCGATTTTCATTCCAATCTCTCTTTTTGTTCGATTTGGGAAAATTGTCTCTGTATTGGTTTGGTGACAGTTTTCTCTACTTTTAGTCTTTCTCGGAATTAGGGCTTGGGATATAGTAAATTAGGGATTTTTAGAGTAATCGTGAGGGTTTTGTTGGGGAAATCAGATTTGGATCGAGTCAGTGGGGTGTGATTTTTGAGGATGATAATAAAGCACAACTTGAAATCGGTAATGTCGTCTCTAAAGCAATACAGAGTCGATGAACAGGAAGGACGCGAAAAGTAAATGGGCTATTACCCTCTGAATCTTCTGGGAGAGGCCACTGCCTGCGTAATTCCGTTGAGTGGCTACAGACTACAGTGAAAATTGGGCGGCGGCGTAGAGAAATTAGGTTTTGGTTTGTGGTTCATGGAGGTTTTCGTGCTTCTGTGATCAGGTGGAGTCGAAAATGAAGATTAAGGAGGGCGTTACAAAGGATAATAATCCAAATTAAAAATCCAAATTCGAAAAAGAAAATCAAGGTGAAAAATAAAAGTAAAAATCTATTATATATTACACAACTTATATCTGAGAGTCGTATATAAACATATACATATAACTTATATATATCATCCTTTCTCTCCATCTCCATCACAACCTCTCGCTCTCCCTCCCTCTCTCTCTACACATCCGACCACCACCAGCAATACACACCCGCAGAGCCACCGCACCAAACCACACCTGCACAGCCACTGCACCACCCCCTACCCTCTCCTCTCTGTCGCCAAACTCTCTCCCCCACAGAACGTATCTCTCTATGTATTTTCATGTATGCATTCTCAATCTCTATGTATATCGATTTGGATGTGTTTTGTGTGTGTGTGTGTGTGCGATCTCTGTGTGTGTTCGTGTACAATCTGTGTGTGTCCACGCGTAATATGTGTGTATGCGTATGCAGATCTGTATGTGTGCGCAATCTGTGTGTGTGTGGATCTGTGCGTGTGCACGATTTGTATGTGTGTGTGTGTGTGACATGCATGTATGTGAGATATATTTGTGTGTAGATACATGTGTGTGTGTGGATCCAAATGTGCATGTGATCTATGTATGTGCGGATCTAAGTGTGTGTTGGATCTATGCGCGACCTGTTTGTCTATCTGTGTGTGAAATTTTGTGTGCGAGCTCTTCGGCTGGGTTTGTGGATCTGTGTGTGCGTTCTCTCTCTCTCTCTCTCTCTCTCTCTCTCTCTCTCTTTCACACTCTATGTGTTTGTGTTTTGGTAGTTGTTCATTTTAGGGGGTTTTCGTTTAGGGTTTTTGCAATGTGTTTTGGTGGTAATTTGTTTTGGGCATTGTGTGTACGTGTGTGTACATGTGTATGCATTCTGTATCACGCCCCATCCCTGATAACTGTAAAGCCAACTATTAAGAGATGACACGTGACAGAGCATCTACTAAACACAAACCACTATACGACAACTGAAAATAAAACTCCATAAATCTGATTATAAATCTCAGATAATACAGACTCTAATAAATAAATAAAAACAATTCTGGACAACATGTTCGATACAACTCAATTCCACAACACAACTGGGCTCAACGCCAATACAACTCTACTACAACTCGATAAACTGAAGCAGACTCAAAACTAAGAGCTAAACAATCTCTCAAAGATAATAAATAAACAAAAGACTCAACACTGTTACACAACTCTGACAACTTGACTACAGCTGGACTGAACTGAACTGTGGACTCTAGCTCGAACATCTAAAAAGAAAGGCACAAGCGTGCATCAGCGACGACGACTAGTGAATATGTATAGAAATGCATAATAAAGATAAGTAAAAATAGCTAAGGATCATTATTTCCAAACATGTATCTTATCTTTTCAAAACTCATCTTTTACTCAAGAAAACATTTACTTTTAAAAGTAAAACTCAATACTTAAGATATTTCATATTTCTCTTTCAATATTTTATTTCCAAAACTCTTTATTTCCAATGCACACCAAAATCCCATTTCTCATACTGAATTACCAATTCCTATTATCTTTCATGTTTATTTAGAAACTTCTTTCCAGTGATTCAAGTCGACCAACACATCTGAGATATTTCTCATCACAAACCACAACCCATCATCACATCTCTTTAACTATAATAGTCAAGGGTCATTTAATTCCGCTGGCCAGCGTTGTGACAGATCTGTAATCTCGTATATCATTCCCGATAGGTACATGAGATATGATCCAAGGGCCACTCATAATATCGTCCCAGTGGTAGGGAACAACAATCGTTCCTACATTTGCCTTGGAGCTAGGCACAACGTCCCTACATTTGCCTTGGGACTAGACACACCCATACATTTACCTTGGGGCTAGGCTACAAGGCTATGATAGCAACATCAATATTTATGAACATTCTTGCATTCTCTTCTTTCAATATTTCTTTCTTTTCCAAAACACTTCTTCTTCCAAAACAATTCCTTAATTGCTTTCTTTCAACATAAAACCATTCCATATTCTCTTATCAAAATCATCTTTACAACACATTTCATTTCAAATCATTGCTTCGAAAATCATTATTTTCCTCAAAGTCTCTTTACTTCATAAAATACCCCATTTCAACTTCTTTCAACACTTAAACATTTTCACCAAAACTATTTCCATCTTTCAAAATATCATTTTCCTTCAAAACACCATTCTTTAGGATATTTCCCAACTTTTTTTCAAAACCCATTTTCACTCTTTCTTTTTCAAACTCATAGAACTTATAAAACTCAACACATTTCAAACCAATCAATTTACTATAATAATAATAACTTATTAAAATTATACATATCTATAAAGATATTCACCTTTATGCGATGATTCTTCCAAAATCGACCTCCAGCTCCTCAGATACCTACCAAAAGCCCAAATAATCCATATAAGATTCTGCCATAATTAACCCTCTGAAATATATATTAAAATCCCAAGTTTTAACATTTTTCTAAAACTTTACTTTTCTTCCCGAGCATAAGATATCGGTATCTTGGACTGCCCAAGATACTGGTATCTGGTCCCTTCCCAAGATACCCCAGAACAGATACTACTCAAGATACCACAGACCCAAGATACTCCTAAAGATACCGCAAACCACAATACCGGTATCTTGGATTACCCAAGATATCGGTATCTTGAACACATCAAGATATCAGTTTCTAGCTTCTGCTCACCTGCGGTTTCTTGCTACTAACCTTAGATACCGATATCTTGGTTTCCCTAAATACTGATATCTAAGCTTATGACAGAACTTCGAAGAACAGTTCTGCAACATTTCTGGGTTTGTTTTCTAATCTGAATTTCTTCGATTTGAACCATCAAAACTCAACCAATTGATCCCAAATTTTGAATATAAGTTCTAAACTCAATTCTCAATCATCCTACGTTTTTAGAATTAGAATATCATACCTCAATTTGGAGAATAAAAATTCCGAAGATTTGCCGAAGTTGGGTTCTCTCTCTTTCTTGACCACCTATTGATCTAGCTCGAATTTCACCTATCAAACCAACTCCGATTAGCCTCAAATTTGGTATGCGTAAACTAGAAGGAATTTGATACAAAATTGTGGTTTTAGGCTTTTAATTCGTTACCTCAATTGTCTGGAATAAATTCCAGAAGATTCGTCACAAGAGTTTTCCTTCAAATCTCCCAGACACTGTTCATCATCCTCTTCGTTTATACCTCTCTGCAACTCCTAATCCGGAACTGATTTATCTCTTCCAAACTCAGCCATTCCCTCACTCAAACACTTGGTTGATATCAATTCTCACATACATGATTCACTCACAAAAATTACTTAACTTAAATTTCTCAGAACATGGTTTCTTCATACGAGAGTTCTTTTATATGTATTATAAGCATTTCGACACTTCCTATGCTGAATATGTCCCAACAACACTTGTCTATCATCTTCTACAATTCAGTTACACTTGTCTTTACCAGCATTCCAACATGTGACAACACATGATATGCCTACATCATTTATATCACCCCTGCCACCTAACTCTCCTAAATATAACTTTGTATTTACAGCCTTTGAAGTATATCCATCATTGCTGACACCTCCTTATCCATGCAATTACATTTTGTATTTTCCTTGTTATCTCTCCTTACTTCACGACACACACACAGCAACTCAAAATCAACTTTTGTTCTAAAACACAAAATTTACCCTTATCTTCTAACTCTTGCACTAAGACCCCTAGATCTTTATTAAACCTTTAAATCAGCTTTAATCCCGTCTTATTTTAGCTCTAAGCCTCAAATAATTTTATAAAAATTTCTCAGAACTCATAAAATTCCTCAAAGCTTTTAAAATTCTTTAAACATTTTATTAACTCCAACAACTTATTTAAAACTTATTTATTTATCATCAATAGCCTCAAAACACAACACAGGTATTACAATTCTTCCCCTCTTACAGAAATTTCGCCCCGAAATTTAAAACACAACTAGTTTCATATCCTGAGCTGCTAGAACATCTTAATCAACAAGGACAAAATTCAACTCTGCTTGGTTACACCTCATGATTATTTCCTTCCTTTACCTCTGGAACTGTTTGCCACTCCCTGATTTCTACCTAGAACATTCCCAATTGATGAAGCTTCAATCATAACTTGAGGACACTCCCACCTCATATGACCTTGCAAACTACAATTATATCAAGTCACAGGTTGCTCGGAACATTCTATAGCATAATGCCCTACCTGACTGCATCTATAACACTTCACTTCTAATATCTGTGATTTTAAATTCTGCTTTCTTGAATGACCAACTGTTTCCCTCCTTTGACTACCAACACTTTTCCCTCCACTAAACTGTATATTTTGATTCCTAATTCTATTCTGATTCGAATAACTGCTAGATCGAGTTCTTTTAGACTTCTCCCTCTTATCATCTATCTTCCCAATCTTTTTCTCTATAATCTTGCACTTCGCAATGAGCTTCCTAAAATTTTGCTCCTCCCAAATTGCAACTCTCGACTGAATCCTAGGATTTAATCCTAATTGAAACTTCTCGCACATATTCTGTTCAGTATCAACCATGAATGGTGCAAACCGAGACAGAGCTGTGAACTTTGCAACATACTCCTCTACTGACATATCTCCTTGCTCTAGAAGCATAAACTCATTTCTCTTCTCTCCTTGATAGTACTGAGAAAAGTACTTCTCGTTAAAAGCTTCCTCAAAATCTCTCCATGAAACTCTAACATCCACTCCTGCCGCTAATAATACCCTCTCATATGACTGCCACCAATGATATGCTTCCTCTGAAAGCATGAACACAACCAAATTTAACTTATCCTCATCACCCACTCTTATGATACTAAAGATTTGCTTGATTTTCTTAATCTAGTTTTCGGCATCTTTCTCTCCCTTACTCCCTATTATAGCTGGTGGATCCATCGCCTTAAAATATTTAAATAAAGATGTATGAACATCCACTAACGACCTTTGCTCTGGGGCTGGCCTCGCAAAATATTGAGCTTGGTTCTCCGATATCCTAATCATAGCCTCTTGTAACTGACGCATTGGATCTACATTAACTCGCTCTTCTCCTATCGGCTCATTCTGCCTCTCCTGCCTCTGCCCTACTGAAGATAACGACTCTCGATCTCCAACTCTATGCGCATCATCTGCCATAATGATTCTGACCACCAAAATAGAATAA
>NMUG010004152.1:0-14104 GCA_002855965.1 Monotropa hypopitys | reverse complement strand
TTAGATCATGCAGGTCTGCAGCTCTGCAACATTATAGAACAAGCGCTACCGGTTGCGCATAAAATGGCGCTACCAGTTGCGCACAAGGCAGATTTTAAGACTGGAATTGGAAGGAGACGACATCATGATAAAGGATCGAGATGGAAACTCTAAGGAAGGAATTTAAAGATTAGACATGAACCTACGACTCCACAAAGGATAAGGATCATGAAAAAAGATTGAATACCAATATATAGACGATCCTTTGAACGATCCTTTGAACGCCGAAAAACCTTCAATTTGTTGACGAGGCGCCGCATCAAAATCTTCATGGCTTTGGAAGTGGAGCATCTACCTATGCTATCCCAAACCAAAAAATAAAAGATTTAAGATACAACAACCTTCCGGAAAATAGCTAATATGAAAAACCGATAACAAGATTTGTATTCTTCAATTGACCCTTTGAATTGCAAATTGACACTTTGGAAGCAATGTATAAACTTGGATTTTGGTCGTTGGGCCTAATATGGAAATTTTGGAAAACATAAAATTTGAAATTAATCAATTAGATTATAATGGATATTGATCCTTGAGTTGGCTATTATATATATATGGGTATTTGTACCCATGACATTGCACAATAGGGGTTTAAATGGGTCCTTCCGACAGGTCGAGTACTACGATAAATTAGACAGTTAGTTTAGCTGACGAGTTTCTAGTGCAGAATTTAGCTGAAACTCTTTAATATTGGACATTGGTAACCTTATTTTGATAAGAAAATGGAAACGATTTAGAAAACTCTTATTTTGATAAGGTGATTGATTATAACTTTGACACTTGACTTTTGGAACCTAAAGAAGTTGAAAATAACTCTTGAATAATTCACTTAAAACCCTTAAGGTCCTCATGCATGCATCACATCTTTATTTCTATACGACACACACCCACGACCATCATATATATTCTGTTTAGCTTTAGCTACTAGATATTTGCCTAACCCTCTATTTTTAAAAAATGAGCTCATGGCCTAACTTGGAGTGGATATTCAACTCACCTTGAAAACCTTTGAAGGCATAACCCTTGCATTTCATTTTTTATTTTATTTCCACACTTTATTTCAAAGTTAATGGTGCCCGGTCTATAATAATTAAATTAAAGACTTTACTTGCATGCGCTTGTGACTTCATTTGTGGATCATGTGGATGATGATAGGGTATCTCTATAGTTTTATCATTATAGTTTATTTAAATTGCTCATATACCATTCTTTCAAAAAAAAAATTTGAGTTGTTACAGTAAATATCACACGAGCAATATTGAAGAAGAGTGTGGTCCAAAAACCGAAGCAAGAAGCTCAAAATGACTAGACGACGAATCGGAGACCAAATGACCAAAATAGCATCAAAACACCCAATTATCGATGACCCGCATACATGTTACCGGTAACCGCCACCAGTCGGTAATAGGATTACAGGTTATCGGTAACATAGGATTCGGGAAGAAAATTACTTAAGTCAGTTCAGATGTATTTTGGAACGGTTTTCTTGGTCAAGTACGTATAGGACTATATAAGGAATAATATAATAGGCACACCCCATAAACCAAATTTCTTGACCATATTTTATATGAGTGACACATATTACGGATTCCTAAATCAAATAACGAACATTAATCAAATGATCATCGTGTACAATGAGTCGATTGGATTTGGATCCCTAGACATGTTATCTTTTATAGAAAGCAAATTAATTTAAATTGCAATTTTATTTTTCTTCATTTAATTAATTAAGATCCAAATCAAATTTTTTCTTTCTTCTAAATTATTTTGATAATCATTCCATAAACTAATGCAGTTCAACCTTATTTTTCCATCCTAAACTTATTGTTATTTTCTTGATTTATAAATATACTAGTGTTTGCTCGTGCCGTGTGGCACTTGGGTCCCGCGTGGGCCCCGTACAAAGTATGACTGGGACATAGAAGGCTGACTGAGACAAATGAGGGGTGGTGACGTGGACCGGTGTGAATTGTAATATAGATTTTTTTGTGCATAAAACGACATACCAACCACACACTTAAACAAGAAAGTTAATAGTTTTAAAGGTCATAATTAATTCAGTGTGTGACAAACTCCAATATAGGCAACCCCATATTTCATACCAAAAATTAAAAACACATAAATAGACACCCCCATAATCCATTAAAGGGACTATCAGCATGCATCAAACTTCTTGCACTAACTAATCGATCTTATCATACAAAGGTGTTATCACTTCCCATTCCAAGACAGCTAGGAAGAGCATGCAAGCTTAAATTTGAAAGTAGTGCAGTCCCCTAAGCGAAAGGGAGCATCCGAAAAGCTACCATGGGCTCTCTTGTTGCCATAACCAGGATAACTATCCTTGTAAAAGGGAACATTCTCATGTAAAGCCAGGCCTATTTTCACTGCTTTCTTCACCAAGTCCCATTTGTTGTATGGATCACCATTTTTGTGACTTACATGAATCTCTCCTTCCTCTTTCCTTAACAACACTTTAGCGTTCCTCAGAAACCCTTTAATCAGTTGCTTATTCAACCTACATCAGTCAGTCCCAATCAAGCTTACAGGAGCCAGAGGTTCATCCAGATGTGCCTTTCGCAAAATCATGAATGGAAACACAAAACAAAGAGTACAGAAAAAACAGTATGTTGCAATTATAAAAATAAAATATCGAACTTCGATTTCATGCTGGAAATCTCCAACCAGTTTTCCTAGAAACATCGTGAGGAGATAGATTGTTGGAAGTCAAGAAGCCAGACTAGACTTAGACTGGTGGAGGAAACGTCCACATAATACGAAGAGAGGGTTGATAATTGCCATCTAGTTTTGGGGTTCAACGTTCTTAGATGAAGATAAGGATTCAAATATCCAATGCTATTTCTAGTTTTTTTTTCAAAAAAAGGATACAGACCTGCTGCCAAATCACTTACGTGTTAATGTTTTGAACTTAATAGATTCAATGAATAGAGATTTCAAAGGAAGTAAAGAATAGCTTGATTCATTCGAGCTGGTATCATGAGCACCTTGACACCGAGAGGTCTCTGGCAAGAAGGAAGTTTCAGTAAGCGATGGAAGTTGGAAAAAATGTACTCATGTAAGTGGTGACCAAATGCTGTTAAATGAAGCATGTTAGATAATTTCCTTTCCTTTCAGCTAGGCCTACACATCAACAGGCAAGTAAAAATTTTGTTGCAGGGATTTTTTAAATCCTATTGGAATTTTCATTAAAAAATTATCTCATGTCTCCTACAAATGAGATCGGTCCATATAATTAGATCCCGGTGTATATTTGTATTTTAGGAATACGTATATATTGTATTTTAGGAATACGTATATATTGTATTTTAGGTAGCATATAGTAATCTTTTATTTTAGGTAGTGTGTTGACTTCATTCTTCGTAATCATTTCCTTTTAAACATAGCCACTTTTATATAAACGATCGTAATAGCTAGGTTTGATTATTCAGAAATAATACATTTCATTCAGTTAATTACAAATTATCATGGCATCAGAGCCATCGTTAACATAACCTCTGGTGAAAGTATTTGCAACCTCTCTTTGCATTGTGTAGCTTTTTTGCCACATCCATTCTTTGATTCTGTTTGACCTTAGACTTCCAGATTTGCTTTGTTTCAATCTCTTACCTTCTTACCAGAGCATTGCGATATTAGCGAACCCACTCCAGCCACTGCCGACTCTTTTACAGCCATCAGCAGCCCTTGTAGATACTCAACACCCTGCATCATCCTTCTTATGTTCTGTTTTGGATCTAGATCTGCACTCTCTAGCACTCAACGCATACTGACGATCCTTCCCAACGCTCACCAAGCTCCGGCGACCATATCCTAGTACGTGCTGTCCTCCAGCAAACCTCGTCTCTGTCTGGTATCCAGACCCTTTTATTTTCATAAAAGTGTCTTGCATCATATATAAAAACCAGGCCATTAGTGTCCGTCTAAATGGTAGCAATTATTCTTATTGGGCTCATGTGATGAAAAATTTTGTTGTTGGCAAGGGTGTTGTTGAAAAATGGACCATTGCAAACGTCCAAAATCTCAATTGGTTTCACAACTCTGTAGAACCAAGCCATTGGGATGAACTTTTCAAAATATAATACATCCAAGAAAGTTTAGGATTATTTGAAGGGTATGTATCTAGAATCTAACTTTGCCGAACAGTATGAACTTGAATGGTCTATTCATAGTGCAAGTCACTGTGATAAAACTATTCAGGAGTTCTTAATGAAATGACTTATTGGGATCAGTTAGTTTGTATGGAACCTGCTGCTTTACAATGACTGAGCTTATTGAGTATTGTGGGGAACGGAGGTTGGTTTAGTTCCGCAAGCCTCTACGAGCCCAATTTGAGGCAATTCGTAAAGCAATTCTACAATGTTTTCGTCTACCTACTGTGGATGCAGCGGTTCATAAACCTATTGCAGAAGAAACTCGGTTCAAAGTGGCTAGTATAGCTTCACCCAGGTCATAGTCAGTTTTTGTTGCTCCATCTGTTTTCTTCCATTCACCTCTAGCATCTCTGTTGCCCACTCCAGCATCACATCATATTCAGTCTATTAGTAAACAAGCCCCAATAGCCCCAGATCCCTGTGGATGAGTGCAGCTATTGTCACCAGAAAGGTCATTGGAAGCATGTGTGCCCTCAGAGTCTCCAGTCTAAGAGACGTAATGGTTCTCAGTCTCCTAGCTCTTCAGATTCTCAGGCACAACAGCAACATTCTCACCCTCCGGCAGCATTGGCAACACCTTCCTCCAGCAGTACTACTACTCCCCCATTTGATTTTGAGCAGTTTCAGCAATATCAAACTTATATGGAAGCCATTCAGAAGAACCCTTCCCAAGCTTCTGTTGTGACTAGCACTTCCTCAGGTTTGCATGGTGCTTACGCCACAAGTATCTTACCCACCATTTGGTTGTTTGACTCTATCAAAAAGGCTATCGGTGCTATGATCCTCTCTCGAAATGTTGTGTTCTTAGAATGTCTACCATATTTTACTCATTCTCCCAAAACAACTCCTATCACCAAAGAGGATTTAATTTATATTAACTCGTTCCCTGTGAATGTGCCTACTGATGAATATATCTCTACTCTTGAAGCCTCTGATATTTCTGCAGCTCCTCCCCACCGTCCTACAATCACTCAGGTCTACACCCGTCGTCCAGTCTCTACTCCTGCTCCCCAATCTGGCCATTAAGATCCTGATCCACTAGCCCACTGATATCATGTTCGTGAAAATCGGCAACCACCGGTAAGATATCACTTTAGTAATACATGTTTCTCATCATGTATCAATCCTTTCTTTCTTGGATTCACACATATTTTGAGCTTAGGTCCTATAAAGAAGCTTGTATAGATCCCAATTGGATGGATGCCATGGAAGTCGAACTCACTGCGCTTGCTCAGAATCATACTTGGGAATTGGTCCCACTATCAGATGGTAAGAATTTTAATGGTTGCAAATTGGTCTATAAAGTCAAGACTCGTTCTGGTGGTTCTTTGGAGCGGTATAAAGCCTGCTTAGTTGCTAAAGGATTTTCTGAGGAATATGGGGTTGATTATGAGGAAACTTTTGCCCCTGTGGCCAAAATAACCATTGTTCGCATCGCACCTTGATATCGATTGTTGTTGTGCAACATTTGTCTCTTTCTCAGTTGGATGTCAAGAATGCATTCCTCAACGGATATCTGTGAAGAGGTTTATACGTGGCCTCCTCTTGATTTCTCTCACCCCTTTGGTGTTGTTTGTCATTTGTGTCGCGCTCTTTATGGCTTGAAACAATCACCTCGCACTCAGTATGCTCGATTTCAAGATGTGGTTCTTCAAATTGGCTTCCAGACCAGTATGTGTGATTCTACACTCTTCCTCCGTCGCACCTCTCATGGTTTGGTTCTTCCCTTGTTGTATGTTGATGATCATCACTCGCTCTGATTCTGTTGTTATTAATGAAGTGAAACATCATCTCTTTCAGGAGTTTGAAATGAAAGACTTAGGTCCTCTTCGATATTTTCTTGGTATTGAAGTAGTTGCTTCTCCACAAGGGTATCTTCTCGGACAGTCCAAGTATGCTACTGAAATCCTTCATCGTGCTCGTTTCAATGACACCAAGACTGTTCATACTCCTCTTGAGCTTCATGCCAATTTTTTTGCTTCTGATGAGGTTCCTCTTGAGGATCCTACTGAGTACCGTGAATTGGTGGATTGCTTAGTTTATCTCACTGTTACTCAACCAGATATTGCCTATGATGTTCATATTAGTAGCCAGTTCGTATCTGCTCCTCAGACTACTCATTGGGCGATTCTTTTACGTATTCTCTGTTATTGTCGTGCCCCGCCCCGACTACACTGCTCCAATGAGGCTGCACCAGGTGGTGATGACGACAGTCAAGCATGAGTATCCAACCAATCTGAAGTCATAAAGTGACTTAGTTTAATTATCTAAACCATTCCATTCTTATGTTCTAATTATGCTCACAAATTATTTCTTTATCATTAAGAAATCATACTACATCTACATTGTCCAAGAGTGTCAATTAAACATAAGCGGAAGCAAACAGAATTTATATACAAAGTCCAGTTATCAATTACAACTACTCTGACATAATAATGTGCAAGAGTACAAATGTTTCGATCAAATGTACTATCTAAAAAGTACAACAGATCTGAGACTTCAGTGATACCTAATATGTGTCATCATGTGACATCCCACAACTTCTCCTACGGACTAGTAGTAGACCTCAACTATCAGCTATATGACATCCAAAAAGGGAAATACAAGAGTATGTAAATCATACAACAAATCATGAATGAAATTACTGTACATAATCCACATATGCATTTCATAAAGAACAAAATCGCATATCCATCAATTAAGCTCATCATTAGGGAGCTTTGGTGCGTCCGTCGATGATTGCATTACCACATATTCTATTATCACATTACCACACATTTTATGGTCACATTACCACATATTTGATTTTCCACATTTCCATATTTACAACTAATTTCATACTTAAATTAAAGCATGAAAAACATACTCACAGTGGTTTGGTACCAATTGTCGATCACCATACTTGTTTGTGGGTTCGACGCCGTTAGCTTCCACACATGTCGAAGCTAAAATGCAATATTTGAGACAAATATAACTTGAACAATAAAATAAAGGTGCAAATAAAACAACTGCATAACATAACTAGACTTTACTTCATTTATTTCCTTCCATTTCCATTTATTACATTTATTTATATTTATTACCATTTTATTTTATTTTATTTTAATTTTTAATTCCAATGTACACTGCCAGAAAACTCATCTGTTCCCTTCTATACCGATATACATTTCGATGTATATCGATATACATCATTTCCTCATATTTCCATATACCCATTTAACACACATATAGATATACGACTTTATTACATATCGATATGCATCCTATTCATTGATTGGGGACTACATGGGTTATGTTATGTTATTGTATACATCTTATTCATTCTTATACCGAATGGTGTCATCAACTTTACATATCGATATATGTGCTTCCTATTATCATACCGAATGGTGGAACAAACTTCACATATCGATATATAATCAATTCATATATCGATATACAGCAAGATCAGAGAGAAAACCAGATCAACCACAAATTATACACAAACAATTATTCTACATGCATCAACACATACAAGAACACACACAACCACTTTTAAAGTCTTCTAAAAACACCAATTTTGCCAAGAACACACACCCAACCCATTTTGAAACCCTTTTTCTCCATCAAACACGATTTTGATTTCAAACTCACATAAAATCCAGAAAATATACACAACCCTAGCCTTATATGAGATGAAATGAGTTCTCACCCGATTAGAAAAGATTTCCCGAGCTTTTGATTTTGATCTTCAACTCTCTCTCTCTCTCTCTCTCTTTCTTTCTTTCTCTCTCTCTCTCTCTTCTTTCTTTCTCTCTCTTTGAATTTTTCTGAGTTCTAAAGATGAGAATAACTCATCCACTGATTGTTTGGTTAATTTAGAATCCAAACAAATTCCACCAATTCATATTCTATCAACACTTGGATTTTACTCTCACATATCGATATCTAATATTTTACATTTCGATATATTTCAATTCCTTAACATTTTGGTATACCTACTGACCATACTCATTCACCACCAGAATGGCCATATATCAATATATGCTCTTGCACATATCGATATGTGTCAAACCGCCCCAGTCAAAATCCATAGAGCTCTCATATATCGATTTATGACCATCTACATATTGATATGTGATCACTGAATGATCACACATATCAATATACATATCGATATATAGACACCCATAACCTTTATATATATATCGATATATAGGCTATTTTGGGCAAATTTTCCAGCAAGCCTAACAATTGTCCCTAACACTTTATAATTTATTCTAACTCTTTTTAACATATTATAATACACATTTTCTCAACAATTCTATTAACAATTTATCTAAATTTTCCCAATATGTTAATCTACAATATTTAAATAAAATGCATAAATAAACTTGCATTAAATTTAATTGCAAATGAATTTTTTAAAATGGGTGTTACAACTCTCCCCCGCTTAGAAAATTTCGTACTCGAAATTTAAAATACTTGGTTCGAACCTATGAAGCATGGGTACCGGTACGTGGTGTGAGTACGGTACAGGTGCGGGTGCGTCATACGGCAAAAGTTAAAAAAGTAGGGTACGAGTATGGCTATGGTACGACTCTATTTTTTAATTATTTTTAATATTTTTTAATTATTTTTAATACTTTTTAATATTTTTTCATCTATTTCATGTTTCCTTTTTCTTTGCAAAGTATAATATACCTACTAAATTAGTCACCGGTAATTTTTCTATTTTCTGAATAAATGAACCTACTTAAAACCAGTCTGTTGCAAATGGATACTACTATGCTAGTCTCTAGGTGAACATCAAAGACACAAGATATGAACCATCTTATTAATGGATGCATGAATGGGCAAATGGAC
Source organism: Monotropa hypopitys (assembly GCA_002855965.1). NCBI lineage: Eukaryota > Viridiplantae > Streptophyta > Magnoliopsida > Ericales > Ericaceae > Monotropa > Monotropa hypopitys. The sequence continues at coordinate 5,054 of NMUG010004152.1, read as the reverse complement.
CATGACTAAAACTCGATACAATTTGTATCTTTACCCATGTCACTAGGTAATTTTTTTCTATACATTGATACTGGATAAGAAAATGTTGATAAGTAATTTACATATTTCACTAGGTAAATTTATTATATACCCAAGCAATTAGTGAAGTTATTTCACACAAAAAAGGTAAGAAAAAAATAGCAACAGTTTTTTTACTTACAAATTAACTCCCCGTACCCATTCCCATACCCGTCCCGTACACGCCCGTACCCGGTACGTTTACGGAGTACCCGGTACGTATTTTGTCGTACTGGTGTCGTACTCGTACCCATACCGTACCCAGTACACGTACGCCGAGTACCCGTGCTTCATAGGTTCGAACAAATTCGGATACTTAGATCTCATATTGATTTCTCCTTCTCATGTTGCTTCTTCAATCTCGTGATGTTGCCAAACCACTTTTACCCACGGTATCACTCTTATACGCAATTTATGTTCCTTTCTATCGATTATTCTGATCGGGTTTACATTATAAGTCAAATTCTCACTCAATTCCACTAGTACGGTCTCCAAAATACAAGACGTATCCCCAACAAATTTCTGAAGCATCGACACATAAAAAATGTTATACAAACGTGATAATTCAAATGGTAATGCTAGACGATAAGTCGTCATCCCAATACTTTCCACACTTTAATACGGTCTGATAAAACGTGGTTCCAATTTACCTTTCCCCTGAAAATGCATAATACCTTTCCAAGGTGACACTCGAATGAATAGAAAATCACCCACGTCGAATTCCAAATTTCGTCTTCAATTATTTGCATAACTTTTCTATCGGCTCTGTGCGACTTTCAATCGTTCCCGGATAATTTTAACCCCAACAACTGTTTGTTGAACCAACTCTGGACCCAATAACTGTCGTTCACCAACGTCACTCCAACAGATAGGAGATCTACATTTTCGGCCATACAACGCCTCGTAAGGTGTCATACCAATACTGCTATGGAAGTTGTAGTTATACGCAAATTCCATCAATGGAAAATAACTATCTCAACTCTCAAAAAAATCAAGAACACATGCCCAAAGCATATTTTCTAATACTTGAATAGTACGCTCAGACTGGCCATCTGTGTGTGGATGAAATGTCATACTAAATTTCAGATTTCATTGGATATTCTCTGACTCACTAAGGAACTACCTATTGTGTTTCATTAGATATTCATTGGATGAAATGTCGTACTAAATTTCAGATTTCATTACCTAATCCCCTATCGCGTTTCACTACGGCCTCATAACTCACCAAGGAGCTACCATCATCTTCAAACATCACATCTATTACCAACCTCGATCAAACTCAGATTTCATCTTCCATTCCAACCATACCTCTACCAACTCCTCCAAGCCCAAATGAGGCAACTCCAACGTAAGCCATACTGGACGTCAAACAAGAATCCTCAATCACTTCTCAACCACACTCGAAAGCAAGGTACAAGGCCATAAGGAATATTTTCTAGCCAATATTCATTTGAGAATAAATACTAGTCGCAAATTGGTCTAACCACAACAAACCATCTCTCTAGCTAGGATCACACAACTCGATCTCGGCTGTGACAATACAATTCAACCCAGCCTTGATCATAAATTCCAACTCCACTAATAAGGACTAATCCAAGTCCAACGGCTCAACACGATGGAAAACATACTTCGGGGATAGAATCGACACCCAACAAGGTAACGAGGGATTGATAAAACTATTGGGTGATCCACATCCTGGAATAACATGTCAAGGATCAAGCCTCAACCACGAGAAGATGCTCAACCAACACTCCAAATGATGGATACAGTTTAAGGTTCCGACACTGAATAGGTTGCTTCCTTTCTCACAAGAGCTCAAAAGAAAAGGTTTCTTGAAATTTCCCAGACAAGTTTCAAGAAGCAAGTACAGGGTCCTACGAAGGACTCGCATCCTTAAACGAGGAGGCGAAGAAGGACGTATAATCATCTAATCACGAATGAAATCCACTTCTCACAACCGAGGCAAGGATTTTAATCAATGACAACAGAAATCGAGTCAAGGCTCAAACAAATGATGCCAAGCTCAGATCTAAAGGAATCAACAAAGGATCGATATCCTTAGTTAATCAATCAACAAGGAAGGGTCCCCAAGGATCATTTATTTGACCATTCAAAATCTCAATTTGAATAGAGCTCATGACATGCATACAAGCACTCCAAGCACATAACATGTCATGCAATGCAAGGTAATGCAACCCATTGAGACTAAGTGTCTCCCTAGTGTCCCTAGGTTTTCGAAAATGAAAGCTCTGATACCAATTGTAACAGCTCGGATTTTCAAACCATTTTTTTACTAAATAGAAGGAAATTAACTACCAATTACAATACTCCTCATAATTACATGCTAGATGGAACATACCAAAGTCCACATTCCAAGACCGATGATGTAAAGACACGTTTACAAATCCTTTACAATAAAATGTATGGGCATAGATAAAAGAAAAGAGTACAATATGAAAGCAAATGAAGGGAGCGAGGATGCTTCCAAATGATGAGATCTTCAACAATGCTTCCCAAAAACTTTGGACTCCAACTCCAAGTCAAACATGGACTGAGTACCTAAAAATAGAGAGTTAGACACAAACACTACGATTTATATGATGATTGTGGGTGAGTACTGGTGTACAGAAAACATGATGCATGCATGAGGGTCCGTAATTTTTGAAACTAGACAAATCATTTCTTTTCATTTGGTCTTTCATTTTAAATTCCATTTCAGACTCAAATTTTCTTAACTTGACAAATTCAAGTAAATCCAACGAATTGCCCTTAATAAAATTAAAAAGAGTACATTTTCATTCCTACCACCTTGACGAAATCAAGGGGAGTCCAATTCATCGTTATCATGTTTCAATTATCAAGTAAACAAATAAGTTCCGGCTACTACAAGGTAGAAGCCCGTCGACTAAACTACCCGTACATTTTCTAGTATTCCCCGACCCGTCAAAAGGGCCGAGTTAAGCCCTCATTGCACAATGTCGTGAGTGTAAATCTACCACATAGGGGGCAAAATTCCCGACTATATGTAGCCAACCCAAATTGCTCACACTAGCGAAATCTCATTATCTTTCAAATCATTTCATTCTTTCATTATAGTGTAGGGCAAAACTTTCCTACTTATTCACAAGACCCCCAAATAACCCGAAGAGTATATGTTCCAAAAATACGCACAAGTACCCCACATCAAGTGTTTCAAATCATTTTACTCACACAAAGCCTCAAAACATAATTTCCCCAATTTTTTAATTTAGATCAAAATATAGGTTTTCATAAAATTTGGGGCTTTTCAATTTGAACAAATTCATGCCGAGAGGAACTCATATCCATGAAAATATCCAAGTTTTAACAAGAAATTTCATGGTCAATTGAAATCGATAACTCTAATTATACAAACCCATGAATTTGTTCGAAATCAAGAGATATAAGAGGAAGAACAAGCATATGAACACATAAGGTTTAGACATTTCTACCTTAGGAGGGAGAACACGGGACACACTATATAAAGGTTCTTCATAACCACCATTGATATGCATGTGGATAAATAGATTGAGACGTGGGAAACAATGTTTGTGAAGGGGTTTTATTCCAAAACCCCTTGGATCGAGAGGAGAGGGGGAGAGAAGGTGAGAGAGAGAGAGAGAGAGAGAGAGATCGATTGGGGGGTTTTACGGTTGTGATGGATATGTGTTTGTGTGTGTGTGTGTTAGGGTTGAGATAAGAGTATATGTATAAGCCTTAAATCGAATTTCCCAAAATACCCTTACCGAGACACATTTCGATGTGTGTACCCCCACATATCGAAATGTGTTGCCTTTAGAAAGGTTGGGCGAACAAACAGAGGGGTCGCATTTCGATATGTGCCCCTCTTGCACATATCGAAATGTGCACACCCAAAGTTGGGACAGAAGGGTCATATTTCGATGTGTCCTTCTTGCACATATCGAAATGTGCAATGAGAGGAGAGACAGAGGACCTACATTTCAATATGTGAAATGTACACATATCGAAATGTGATCATTCAAAATACTCATATATCAAAATGAAATCGATTTGTCAGCCAATCGAATGGCTAGGCCACATATCGAAATAAGGCCAAGGAGGTATAACCTATGAAGCACTGATACATACACGGACACGGATACGAACACGGGACACGGATTTTTCAAAAAAATGGGGACACGGACACGGCGGGGACACAGCAATTTTTTTAAATAATTATATAAAAAATATATTTGTAATAAGTACTTTAATTTAACTAAGAATATGTTGGAGTGTAGACAACCTTTAGCACTATTTTTATACCGGGGGTCCGTGTTGCGACTTTAGGAGCAACACGGACTGCAGTGATTTCGATATTTTGGAGGACCTCTGGTGTACTTTCGGCTATAGTCCCGACCCTATATTTGTGGGTTACTAAATATATTATAATATATGACATTTAAACCCAAAACATATAAGTTATTACAAAATTACCATCGAAATTATTTAAAAAAATATTGTTTTTGGTCTCTGGCATGTCCCCCGCGTGTCCCCGGCGTGTCCTGCTCCAAATTAAATAATAAAATATAGGACACGCCAAATGGCGTGTCCCGTATGTATCCCGCCGTGTCCCCGGCGTGTCCGTGTCCCCGGCGTGTCCGACACGCATACGGCGACCCCGGGGGCGTGTCGGTGCTTCCTAGGGTATAACCTACATATTGAAATGCGATATGTGGTTGCCAACAGAGGGACCATATTTCGAAATATGGAATGAGGATGGGCTGATGCATATTGAAATGCAGTCTACACAACACCAATCACATATCGAAATGTGATTGGTTTGGGCAAACAGAAACATTGACAATCGATATGTGATGTAGGGAGAGGGAAAGAAACATATTTCGATATATATGCTTTGCCAAATGAACATGGCAAGCATTGTTCATCCCGATACCAAGAATAAAGTGGTAAATGAATACGTGGGCCACCGAGAGTCCACCCCAGTGATTTAAAGGCGC
>NMUG010004151.1:0-14105 GCA_002855965.1 Monotropa hypopitys | reverse complement strand
GCTGGAGCACCCCAAGGCGAAGAACTAGGGCGAATAAAGCCCAACTCATTGAGCTCCTGCAACTGAGACTTTAATTCCCGCAACTCTGCTGGCGCAAACCGATAAGGTGGCACTAAAATAGGTGACGTACCAAGCAATAGATCGATAGAAAACTCCACCTCCTATTTAGGCGACAAACCTGGCAACTCCTCCGGGAAGACATCCGAAAACTTACAAACAACAAATGGTAATGATAAAGCACCTAGAGGGGGTGAATAGTTATTTCTGGTTTTATTGACCTTTTAAAACTCTTTTGATATTTTTATTTGAAACAAATGTTTTAATATAAATCAAAACAAAACAAGCATTTGAGTGAGATAGATAAATATAAACACAATGAAAGTACAAAGTAAGTAAGAGGAGGTGAGAGACAAAAAGAAGTGACACAAGGATTTTTATAGTGGTTTGGCCAATCGCCTACTCCACTCTTCGGGGTGGTTCCCTTCTTGGAGTACCCCGGTATCCACTATGTAATCACTTTTACAAGATGTTTCCACAAAAACTCTCAACCTAACTTCTGCCTAAGCTAGGACACTTCCACAATAGAGCCCACGCAGTCTTTATCTTCCCGAACCCTTCTTGGGATGAGGCTCACTCACCCAGACTCACCCCCGAGCCTGACTCTATCGCGCAAGGTAAAGGTTTGCAAGGTCCGCAAACCCTGACTGTGCCCCGCAAGTCCCAGGTTCCTAGGACTACCACTAGTCCTGCCTACACCCCGCAAGGCATAGAATTTTTAGGGGACAACTGTAAAAGGTCAACAAGAAAAGTCTGGTGCCAATACACACTAAGAACTCTACCCGAGGGCTTTTGGTCCTTTTCCAACTGAAATACTACACAGTGGATATAAGCTCGAATCTCACTAGGGTAGGTATTTGTGCTCGTGCTACAGTGTATGGCTAGAAAGATATGAACACAAGAGATGTGCTACAGTCAAAGCACACCCCTTGTCAAAGCACTCTCAATGGATATAAAATCAACGCTCAGTCGAGTGCTAAGGTGAAGTACGATTAAGTACTCACTAGCCTCTCAATGTAGTATCAAATGGGATACTCCTTGGAAAAGTAAATCCTATCTATTACAGATTACAACTGAATAGTACAAAGATAGGATATAAAGAAGTGAAAGCTAAGGCAATTCTAAATAAAGGCTTGGCCCAAATAGTGTTGGTACTGATGCAGATCTTGGCTCAAGCTTTTAGTCTTTTCAAGCTACCATCCTTACAATGATCTTCTTCGAATGTGAGCTTTAAGGATAGATGCAAGCTGGATCCTCGATCAATATTGTATTCTTAACTGCACATGTAACAGCCCATTAAATGCATCGAGTGGCAGTAAGAAATATAATAGTGAAACATATAATCAACAACCCTCAAACAGATATGCCAAATGGTAAGCTCAAGGGAAGCCTCCCTTTGAAACGAACATTACCATCTTCGAATATGGCCCAACCAAGTGGAGCCTCACCATCCAAACATCTGGAATGAACTCTCAAAGCCTCCTCATCGGTCGCTTTCGCATCAATCACACGTCGAGATAAATCAGAATGAACGATCAAGTTGCACAAAGTCAAACTTCCTCCAATGTCTTCGACATGCAAAACAAAGTCTCCCAAACCCGAAATGCTCTTCCAATCATGAATGGACAAGTGAGCTAGGTGACAAGACCTACGACTCAAGGCATAAACAACAACGTTGGCTTCCCCCGAATGATACTGAAGCTCGAAATCGTAATCTTCTAGATGCTCCATTCATCGATGTTGCCTCAAATTGAGCTCTTTCTGCATAAACATGTACTTAAGACTTGTGTGATTCGAAAAGACCTCGAACTTTTCGCCATATAAATAATTCCTCCAACTCTTCAAAGCAAAAATGACAACGGCAAGCTCCAAATCATGTGTCGGATAATTTCTTTCATGCGACTTCAGCTATCTGGAACCATACGCAACTACCTTTCCACCTTGCATTAGCACACAACCCAAACCTTCCCGAGATGCGTCGCAAAAAACAGAGCAACCCACTTCTCTCTCCGACACAATCAAAATAGGCGACGAAGTCAAACGGCCCTTCAACTCCTCAAATGAAGCTTCACAAGCGTCATCCCATACAAAACGAATATCCTTCCGCGTCAGACGCGTCATAGGAGCGGCAATGCGAGAAAAGTCAAGAACAAATCGACGATAGTAACCAACAAGACCCAAGAAACTATGAACCTCGAACATATTTGTCGGCCTCGGCCACGAGACAATAGCATCAGTCTTCGCTGGATCCACTGAAACTCCTTCTTGGGACACGACATGACCCAAGAACTTAACCTCTGACAACCAAAACTCGCATTTGCTAAGTTTGGCGTAAAGCTGGTACTTCCTCAGAAGCTCAAGAACAATACGAAGATGCTCGCCATGCTCCTCAGAAGTAGCTGAATAGACCAAGATATCGTCAATGAATACCACAACGAACTGATCCAAGTAGAGGCGGAAAATGCGATTCATGAAATCCATGAATGTAGCTGGTGCGTTGGTTAGTCCAAATGGCATAACCACAAACTTGAAGTGACCCTAGCGGGTACGAAAAACAGTCTTAGGAATATCCTTCTTGCGAATACGAAGTTGATGGTAGGCCGACCTCAAATTGATTTTAGAAAAGCAAGTCGATCATCTATCCTCGGCATAGGATAACGATTCTTGATGGTGATACGGTTTAGCTTCCTATAGTCAATGCACAAATGAAAAGTTTCATCTTTCTTTTTCGCAAACAACGCAGGTGCTCCCCAAGGAGAAGAACTCTGATAGATAAAGTCTAACTCAAACAACTCCTCTATCTGGGTCTTCAACTCCCTCAGCTCGGCCAGTTCAAATCGATACGGAGGAACGGATATAGGTGAAGAACCCGGAAGAAGATCAATAGAGAACTCGACGTCTCTAATAGGAGGTAAGCCTGACAATTCTTCAGGAAAGACATCCGGAAAGTCACTAGCCACGAACGGTAACTCGATACGGTCCGATACGTCATCATCTAACACTAGGCAAGCAAAAAATGAATCGATGCAGACTCATTTGGATCAAGAAAAGCTGAAGCCATAAGCTCTTGACGATCTCCCATGAAATAGAAATATTTTTCGTCGGCATCACGAATGAGAACTCGGCAACGATAGCAATCGATGATTGCATGATGAGAAGACAACCAATCCATGCTCAATATAAGATCGAAATCCGCCATATCAAGAACAATAAAGTCGAAGGTGAATCGTCGATCTTCAATGGTCATCTCGCACTGACGACAAATATAACTCAACGGAATACGACCTCCAATCGGTGACTCAACTACAAGAGGAGGATCAAACACCTCCAATTCCAAACCTAATGCTGACGCAAAAGAGAATGCCAAAAAGGAATGTGACGCATCCGAATCAATAAGAACAGATGCCCAAGAGTGGTAAATAAGAATCATACTGTGCACAACAGAAGTCTCTGGCATCTCCGTAGCAACTCGTTGTTCCACCACTGGGACTGCATAGACTCTCCCCTGTGTCATCTGCGTCTGACCTGCTCCATTGCGCTGACCCGAAGACGGCCCTGGCCCAGATGGGCCTCTCCTAACAAACCGGGACCCCTGACTAGAAGGTACAGGAGCACACTGGAATTGCTGCTGCTGCTGTTGAGTCTGACGGGGCTGCTGAACAGAACCTTCTTCGCTGTGCTCTCCCCCCTTAGCATGACAAGACCTGGAAGTGTGACCTGCCTGACCACACTTGAAACAAGTAATCTGCGGACAATCGACACGAAAATGACCCGGCTGATTACACCTGTGGCACACGATGTCCGCCCGGTGGGATACGCCCTGACGATTTCCCTGCGACTGTGATCTCTGGCTCCGCTGAAAGCGAGAAGGCTCACGCGACCTCTTCCTGCCAAAACTGCCCGAGGAATTGCTCGACCATGACTACTGATTTTTTGGCTCCCAAACTTTCACCTCTTTGATCGGCTCACTCTTTGACTCAATCAATCTGGCGCACTCTACCAAGTCTGCAAAAATCCGAATGTGATGACCCACAATAAGATGCTGGATAGTAGGATGTAGGCCTTTTTCAAATCGTTTACACTTCTTCTCCTCTGTGTTCACCCAATCGTGGGAAAACCTCGATAGCGGCTGAAACTTCGTAGCGTACTGGTTCACTGACATCGACCCCTGTTCTAACTTCTCAAATTGCTCGCGCAACTTATCCCGAAAGGACTCTGGAAAATACTGGCTTTCGAAAGAAGCCTTGAAATCTGCCCAAGACATACTGACAAGAGGATCCACAATGGCCTGAGGGTTAGCAACACCAAGCACTCGCATAGCATCGTGTCGTCCATCTACCAAAGTAGACCACCATTCACTAGCCTCGCCAATGAGCTAAAAAGAAGCAAGAGAAATCCGAACCTTGTGGTCGCCAATATCCAACATCTCAAAAATCTTCCTGACCTCTGTCAGCCAATGGTTTTTCTTGATTGGATCAACTTTGCCATTAAACTTCGGAGGGTCCATGTGGCGAAACTCACAGAGCGCATCTGAAAGACGGTTACCGACATGATCCCTAGTTGCCACCACTCCTCTACTAGCCTCTACTACTACCGTAGCGATCTCGCGAATGAACTGCCCAGCGTTGGCTATGCCCCCGGGGACAACCCCTTCGGCTTGCACCTCGTCGGGAAACTCCCTTCATTGCCCATTGACTTCTTCACTGCTCGCGTCGGGGATTTCAACACCATGGCGTCCACGACCCCTATTTCCTACACGACGTCCAGCCATTTCTACGAGACAAGAGAAAAGGAATACAGTAAAATAAGGGACTTGAACAACCACGTCAACAACCAAGGAGAGTACTAGAAAATACGTAGAGGCAAAGGTAAACCCAACAAAGACTTCAACTCATGAGTACTCAACCTACAACTTTACTTGGGATTTAAGAAGGAAAGACACCTTTCATACCCCACACACACACAATTTAAAATTTTAAGACAACTCATAGGTTCATCACTTGGTATAATGCCTTAACGTTATGCCATGCACACACACACACAAGCAATCATATGCAATACAATAAAATCCCAAACCCGATGCACCCATGTAGGACTATTTGTCCTCTTTAAATGTCCTAAGTTTTCGAAACCTTTTGCTCTGATACCAACTGTAACACCCTTAAAATTTTAAACCTTTTTTTAAAACAATAAAGATAGAGGATAAAAGAGCATTGCATTAAAAATCTAAGAAATGATCACAACCATTCCCATAAAACATTTCATGATCCACAACACACATCACACATGAGTTCAATAAGAGATACAAGTCGGGTGTTATCCTTACAAAACATGAATTACCAATAAGGAATGCAATACAATAAATGCAAGTCCAGGACTTGGACAAATTCTCCAATGCTCATCCAAAAATGCTTGAACCTTGCTAAGCTATGCCGTCGGCTCTTTCCCTAATAAAGAGAGGGTTAGGCCATGCCCAGTGATTGAAAAAGCGATACTAGGCGCTCGCCTAGGCGTGAGGTGAGCCTGTAACGCCTCATGTGGTGGAGGATAGGCGAGGTTGCGGGAGGCGAGAGAGTAGGCGTGAGGCGAGTCGCCTAGGCGAGAGGCGTGAGGCGTTCGCTTCGTGCGCCTCAATTCGATTTTGATTTTAATAAAAGCCGAGACTAAAAATTATACAAGACCTAAAATCCAACATGAAATAAGCTCAAATAATACTTATGGTAAATTGCATGATCTTATTTTAAACATAATTATACAAGCAACAACAATGCGAAAGTAATTTGTTTTTCAACAGTCTTGTGATAATGAAAATTCAATACTAGGTGTCAACTTTACACAGTCAAAAAAGAAAATAGGGGGAAAGGCACACTGCATATTTACTGCATTGACATAAAGCAAAAATGAACAAACAAAAAATGTGACCGTTGATTCTGAGGAGTTCTGGTTCTAACTGCAATAGCCCCCTGCTTGAGATGCAAAGGCATCTCTACCTCCTGATGGCCTTGGAAGCCCACTCTAACAAACTTTTATCCCATAAGACTGCAAAAAACAGCCAAATAATTAGATTTTTAGCATTGGGAATTCTTTGTTTTACTGTTGACATGATAAAGGTTTTGATATTAAGCAGATGCTAATAAATAAGTTAGTTAAAATAAAAAGAGAGGAGACAGGAGGAGTACCTCATTTGACACGTCAAAAACTCCGTCGTGAATCTTCTTATAGATTGTTTTGACTGTACTTCTAAATGCCTGTACCAAAATTCTCTATCAGATGAACGCAGAGAAATATGCCTGGAAGTGAAGTTTCAGTGGGGAAAAAAAAACCAGTGCGAAGATTAATCATCTCTTCAACATTCTGAGCAATTTTTACAGAAGCCTCCATGAAGATCAAGCCATTTTCCTTGGCAAACTGCTCGCTTTCCTCTATGCTCATTGCCCTTATATGAACTTATGATTTTTAGAAACTAATTTTATACTTTTTTACTAGTATTTGTTATATTAGACAACTCGTTATTTGAAAGTTTGATGATTTTTTTAGTTTTGATAGTATGATGAGTGACTTTTGGCCATTTTATAGAGTATATATTTTTAAAATTTTTGTGACATTTGCCTCGCCTCACTTCAATGAGGCGTTCGCCTCGCCTCGCGCCTCGTCGCCTAGGCTTTTGGGGAGTTTTCCGCCTCACCTTCGCCTTACGCTTTTAAAACACTAGCCACGCCTAGTAGGAAAATCCAAACAAGAGATTCATATAATTGCGATACACAAGAGTGGCAATGGTGCATGCATGCGAGTTAAGTAAAATACCATAGTGCGAACTACCAAGTGAAAGGCAAGACTCTTCCAAAACTTCCAATACATTTACCATTGATTCACTATCATAATTTCATCTCTTTATCATGTGAGGATAGTCACCAATTTCAAGAGTTACAAGGCTAGTTCCGTATTAGGGGCTCGTCAACCTCTAAACGTAAGTTTCCTATTAATTCTCCGGCTCGCCCAGAAGGGCCAGTAAACCCTTTAATGCGCATTGTCGTGGGTGCTCGCACTAGCCACCCAAGATATACCAACCCGAATCAATAGCCAACTCAATTGTTAATTCCACAATAGATTTCTCATATAGAGTAAGGGCCAAAGGCCTCAATATGATTTTCCCATATAGGTCCAACGTGTCAACATGAACGATTTGTGTTCAATTTGCCATATCTAGGTTCCATTCACATTTCCCCAAATTTCCATGACAAGTCAAAATCTAGGGTTTTCCAACATTTGGGACTTTTTGATTAAATTCATAAATTTGTCAAATTAATACATAGGGGAACCTAGATACATGGTTTTAGACCCTCCTAGACAAGGCAAGAACACCCAATTGATTTTCTACTAGACCTACAAACGAACATCATTACAACTTACACAAAATCAAGGATTTTGGGTGTAACCCAAAGACATATGAACACACAAGGTTAGAAATCCCTACCTTAGGAAGATTCGACTTACAAACCACCAAGAATCCTCTACACACGACCTTGATTTACGCACACCATCGGATAAAGTTTGAGGAGTTCTCCAAGCTTTGTGAAGAGCAAAATCCAAGGAGAGATCTTGAATCTTTGAGAAATTAGAGAGAAGATAGAGGTTTGAGAGAGTTTAGGAGAGGGAAGAGAGAGTGGCTGCCGAAAGTTTCGAATATAATGAAACTCTAGGACCAAAATGACCAAAAACCCGCAATTTAAATTGCCTACTCAGTGCTCCCTGTCCGGATGGGAGGACCTTCGTTCGGACGAGCACCCCTCTCCGTTCGGACGAGACCCATTTCTGGTCCGGACCAAACTCCTGCTGCACAACCCAGCCCTTGTTGCTCGCTCGTCCGGAAGGACTCCCTTCCTCGTCCGGATGAGGAATCTGCTATTGGTGCAGAATGCTGCTGAATCTCTCCCGAGCCTCGTCGATGCAACCACGAACACTTCCTCAACCTTCAACAAGCCAAAACAACGTTTCACAATCAAACCACGCCATCCACAAACGTTCTAAGCAACTCCCACAATCGAATTAAGCAAATCGATACTAAACGATCTAGCAAATTAACGAACGACTAAGGCATAATCGCATTCGATATAATACTAAAAAATATTTAAAATGCAATAAAATTTACGGAGTGTGACATCTCAAATCAACAACGATATCAAGAGTTGAGATATTTTAACCAACCAATAATTCAAAGAAAAGGGAATTAAAATTCTGGAAATTAATTTATAAAAATTTGAACCATTACAAACACGCTCGGACACGTGTCCGACCCACGATTTTACGTGTCTGAATATTTAATTTGAGTTCCAACATGCTCGGACACGTGATGGAAATGCTCGGACACATGACGGACACGTACGGGACACGTTATGGGTCAGAATATAGATTTTCAAACTTTGAACTTGGTAAAAACTGTCATTTTCAAAAAAACAACTGAATAACTCAAAGAAATGATTATTTTACAAACTTTAATCTGTAATAAACATATAATTTACATTTAAATTTGTCAATCTTATTTCTATTCTTATTGTAATCAGTGGAAAATATCGATGAGATCCATCAGATAGACTAAACCAAAAATGTCTAGTTTTGCGGAAGGGTTGAAAGGAAAAGTGTCTGGCTAAACCAAAAAATGAGACATGTTGGCTAGTTAATTTACGTAGTTGTTGCTCACTTGCTTATAAAACACCTGTTCGGGATCTTCAACAATATGTTTACGTACTCTATATTGTACGACCATAAGGCCAACCATGTTATATGGTACATAATGTTGAACGATTAAGAAACATATGAGTAAGATGGATATCGCTAAAATGAGAATATTAAGATGAATGTATAGTAAAACTTTACAAGATAGAAATAGAAATGAAAACCTTTGTGATATGATATGGGTAGCGCCGTTAAAACTAATATAAGAGAAAATAGATTAATATGGTTTGAACATATCTATCATAGACATTTTGACGCGATAGTTAGGAGAAATGATAGATTTTTGATAAATGACAACACTAAAGGGAGAGTAAACCTAAATTGACTTTAGAAGAAATAGTTTATAATAATTTAAGTTTATTAATTATAACGAAATATGATGATGTACTCAATAGAGTACATAAAAAAAAAGAATTCATGTATCTCATCCTTAATTGGGACTCACTAACCCTATACACACTTAGAGACTAGAAAGCTATAGAGAGAACAGATTCTTACGGTATCATGTAACCATCCCTTCCCTCACTCCGTCGACTACCATTACAGCCACCCACCTCCGCCGACTGATACCTCATTGGCAACCACCGCTATTCTTGGTAAATCCCCAAATTTTACTCCTATTTCGGCATGCAACTCTGTATGTAACCTTGTACAAACACGCAACAGATATGCATGCACCAAAGCACAGAAAGAGGGGGGGGGGGCACAAAAAAATTCAATCCCTCACTCACACCCACAGTCCTACTGAACTAATGTCTGTTGTCTCTTTCATCGATAGACAAACTACATCCTTTGCTTTAGCAAGGGTTACGTGAGTTTAGAAGCCGTATTTTCCATTGAATTCATGTATGTAGATAAACATCGATGTTTGGATTAATAATTTCTTTTTGGAAGATGCATTTATTTATTAAGCTTCTTTTGGTGCAATACTACAAGTTATATGATTATAAGTAATCCGATGAATAATATCTAAAAGGTCTCCTCTGTTTACTTGGTTCTCTCTTTCTGTGGTCTCTTATCCCTTGCTTGAGTTGGCTCTGGTTATTTGTTTTAAAATTTTTGGAGCATTATATCAGCTTTTGCAATTCTGAGTAGCTGGTTTTTGGGAAATGTTGTGCTAAATAATTCGAATTCTCGATCTCTGTTCTTGTATAATCTACTGTCTTGCTGTGTTGTTGATAAGTGTTTGTATGTGTTGATAACTTGGGGTTGAGTAAAGAGAATGGTAATCAATCAACAGAACTGAAAAGATTTCCTTGCGGTACTCTCTAATCAGTTTGTTTTGACAAGGAAATGTTATTAGAAGGGACGAGTAATTTATCAAGACACACCTTATTGCTTCTTTTTCCCGCAAATAGGAGTAAGAAAGCACAGTTTGAATCTGCAGTAGGTTACTTTGTGAAACATTTTGGGCTTTGCAAATTTTGCTTTGTTGAGTTATCAATCAACTTTCATGATGAGAACAAATGCTAGATTTGTGTGGTGAAAGGGTTCAAAATTTATAGAAGTTTATGACAATAAACAAAGTTTTTGTTGAGCTACATTCGATTCACTTACCTCAAACCACATGCAATTATTTTTCTATGTATATTTTGCTTGGTTATGATTAGAGGACTTTTTTAGTAGAGAATAGAAAAGTGTAATTACCTTTCAAGCATGCTTTTTATTCGAGGACTTGTATTGCATGGATGTCATTTCAGATGAGTCTTGCGACTGATTCTCCAGTACATTCATCAAGCAGCGACGACTTTGCTGCATTTCTTGATGAGGATCTTGCTTCTACTTCTGACACATCACCTGGCGAAGAAGATGAAGATGGGGATGAAGGTGATATGAGCAGGTACCAATGGATCCATTTATTAGGTCCATAGTGAGCTAGTATATTAATCACCTTTTTAGCATCAAACTTTTTTGAAATTTGAGTATGCTGTTTGTAAGAGAGAGAGCTGTTTTTTATTTTCATCTTTGGTGGGTCAAGTATTTTATGGTGGTGGTCATGGCTCAAGGTCTTGTTCATATACCCTACTTTCAATTGTCATGATAGAACTGGTGGATGGTTATTAGTATCATGTTTTGTGTTTGTCCATACATGAAAGATGGGACACGGTGGTATGCTACAAATATGACTAAATAAACAAAGAACCAGAAGAAATCAAAAGGGAAACGAACCTTGCGAGCAACCGACAACAAAAACACAAGAAGTTATGGAGTTAATATAGGTGTTAATATCTAGTGGGGGATGCCATGTAGCTATTCCCCCCATCCTTTTTGGAATCTGTGTATTACTTTTTTCCATGTGGAAACCGATGCCATATGATTGCTACGATTTCTAATTTTTATTGTTGGACATGCAAAATGACTTAAATCTGTTTTTTTAATCCCCTCCCTCCATTTATGTTCATTCTCTTATGAAAGTGACTTGTGAGAAATTAGCCATTTCATTGCTGACATTTTATAGCGCACTACCCCCACCCTCCCCAACAAACACACTCATACACCAATCCAACACACAACAAACAACCGGGCATTGACAACTTGTGGGATTATATATGGAATTTAAGTATGTTGTTTAGTAGAAAGTAAATCTGCAAACCTTTTGGAAACTCAATGGTAGCCTTGTGTCATCTAACCTCTTGGTTGTTATGGGATTGAAACTTCCAAAATGTGTATAGAAGTGTTGGGCAACCCTCGATCTCGACTTCATTTTAGTTTTGGTTGATGGCTTGATTAGAAGGGTGGATGGAGCAAAAGAGATTTGGTGATGGAGTTCAACTTTATCCATAGAAAAACTATATTATGTCCCTTGCAACTGGAAATCGTTTATGATTTTGGTTGCCATTGTGGTACTATAACTTATTTTCCATTGTTGATGTGCATCTCAGACCTATAGATGTTATTCACATCGAAATTCATCAATATACTTGACCATAACCTGCTCTTTAGCTATTTAGTGTAGTAAAAGAAGTATTGATACAATTTATTCTAGTATTGGTGCTTCACGAGTACGTAATTATTGTAGGATTAAAAGGCGAAAGGTGGATGTCTCAGAAGGCGTGAAGGATGCTGGGGGTTCAACTTCACATCTATATACAGAACAAAGTTTAGGTGATGTTTTCTATTTCAGCATGATACATTATTTTCACTATGGAAATCAGTTACTACCTTGTAAACTTAGTTATCAGTATGCATATTTTTGTACTGTAACTATAGTTGAGCTAAATAGTGTTTTGATGATGTTGACAGAGACCTAGTTTGGTAGTTGACTAGGATGCTCTTGGGCTATATTCTTGTGATTAGTATACTTCTTTGGTTGGCATAGAATATTAGTGGTATGATGATATCTAATAGGTTATCTTGTAATGCTCGTTACCTGAGTTGTATGGGCATACCAAAGTCAACCATCGGGATAGTTTATCATGTTTATAAGAACCTCTTCAATTTTGTAAGTTCATAGTGGTTTATGGGGGCTGTGGGTGGTAGAAATGCATTCATTGTGCAAGTCTCCGATAGAGGTACTTGATAGTTGTAGGAAAGAGTACAAACCTCAAACTGTGGTTTACTGTGCAGATTTTTTCCGCACTAGGGATCAAAGCTGTAAATCCATCAGAATAGTCCTCGATTTAAGGCTGTCACCGTATCAACTTAAACACAGATGTACTTTGTTCAGCTTCCGTTGGCAAACCTTGGCTTATTGATACTTTTGGCTTGTGGGGTGGTTGTGATATCTGGGGTTTTTACCCTTCAAGGGTGGTTCCATTGTGGTCCTGCCTTGGAGTGGTTCGTCATCCCAGAAAAAAAATCGCCAAACGGGGTGTAATTTATTTTCTCATTGCTCTTACCGCTTTGGCTTTTACTTTTGGTCTCCTGTTCTGTTATATATAGGTCTCAAGTTCATTTGTTCCTACTTGGTGTCTATGGCATACGTCTGATCATTTCCAGTGTATTCCTTGATGTTACTAATAGTTCATTCAGGTTCATACGTTATAACCTTTTTCCCATTCAAGATTCTCATTCAAAGCTTTAGGCCTAAACCTGCTATTAAACCTAATTGTGGGCAATATTTTGACATATTACAGAGTGTCCTCCAATCACCTGTTTTTCAAAATTTTTTCATTCCTTGCTGTGGACAATGTTTTACCAAGTTTATCATGTTGATTGGTACACGGAACAAAAATTGTCGCAATTGGGTATTTCCTTCGATTTTACTATTGCTAAGCCATCAAGCTGTCTGTAATATGCATTCTTGAAGAAGGATATGAATTTCTTGACAAAAAGTTATTTTGTTCTATTTCCTTTCTTGTAGTCTAGTCTGCGAATTGGCTCCCATTTCTTTGATCTTATTTAAATTATTTTTTTACAATTGGTATGGAGCATATTTGTTTTGATAAGTAGGCAGCCTTAATGTCATCATGTCCACAAAGAGGCGCATAGCATCTCTTGCTATGTCTTTCCACAATTAATCTGTGTCGGAGATCTGTATTAGTATATTGCATTCGTAATGTTGTTGACGTCAAATAGAGTTTTAGCATTTGGTTAGATATTGACGTTTTTAACTTGCTATTCTTGTGCAGAATCATCAGTTATGAAGGATATATGCGCGCATCCAGGTTTTATCAAAGGACTTTGTATGATATGTGGAGAAAAGGTGGATTATGATGATTCTGTACAAACATATGATACTTCAGTGGCATTGAAGTACATACACAAGGTGATTTCTTTCCTTCAAGTAAATGGACATATTGGAATGAAATATGTGTAACATATTGAACCCAAAACTTTAATTAAAATGCGAAAAAATAAAAAATTTCTCTTCTATTGCAATTTCCCCCAACTCAAAATACCTCAAGTTGCCATCAGAAGTACATAAGAACCTCGGGTAATATAACATCTAAATAGAAAGGATACCTTAAACGTAAACTAACCATATGGTAACAGTACTAACAAAAGAACCATTCACTTCTCAAACTCACAACACCATATTCCAACGATTACAAATAGAATAAGTGCTGACAATAGAAAAAAATGCTAAGTAGAAAGGCTGAAAACAAGAAGTAACTATCTAAAGTCCAAAGACAATCTAAGTGCAAATCAATCCAAGCTAAGAGGACTCCGACTCCGATGCTTGTAGTGGACTGCTATACCTTGCTACCTGATTTCCAAGCAAAAACACAAGAAAATCAGAGTGTGAATATGATATTTTAACTTTCAAATCTCAAAGCATTTTTGTTAATTGAAATCATAAAGCCAACAACAAGATTCTTCCAAGTAGACAAGTGCATCTCATGCATTATACTTTCACTTACATTGGCCAAAGT
>NMUG010004150.1:0-14109 GCA_002855965.1 Monotropa hypopitys | reverse complement strand
GAGATTTCAAGTAGTTATACATATTGCAATATAATATTCAAATTTTTATGCTATTCAGAATATGTAGCTAATGAGAAGATTAGATTGTCAAGACCAATCTTGAAAGAACTCACATAAGAAAATGCATTCATAAAAGGGCCATAGCCATGCTCATAAAGAAAGATATGATGATGCAGTACCACAATGGTCAACAATGTATTTTTTGCACAATTTGAGAACACATAGTAATAAACTTCATTAAGTATATATGAATGCATACCCAAGAAGTACAAGACAAGACATAAAGCAATATATGCTCATCAAAGAAAAACTTGTTGTTTGGCACTCAAAAGTGCAAATCATTGTCATCGTTTCCCTTAACCTTGCATGAATTCATTGTTTTAAGCTTGTCATTTGTGTGAATTACATGATTAAGATCTGAAATGGTTTCTCATAGTGAAAACAAACAAATTGCATGGCTTTGTAGTCTTTGGGATGTTAGAAGTTTTGTAGGACATTCAAAGGAGAAGAATAGAATAACAAGTGCTCTTCTGGAAGAAGAAGCACGCATTTCCGGAAATGTATGAAGGAGAAGTCAGAACAAAGCTCACTCTTCCGGAACAAAGAAGAAGACCGAATGCAGAAACAACAGAGTCTCCAACTTCTGGGAGATCAGCTTCCAATTTCCGGGAATACAAGAATTAAAGCAAAGTCTGCATACCACTAAAGCTCCAACTACCGGGAGACCAGAAGTCAATTACCGGGAAAGGAGGAACAAGAAGGCCAGAAGGAAGCTGACAGAAGTTCCAATTCCCGGGAGTGCATCATTCCAACTCCCGGTTGAGCAGACCAAGTGAGGAAGTCCAATTTCCAACTCCCGGAAGAATAGCACTGAACTAAGTAAGAATAAAAATTCTCTCAAGAGAATATACAAAGTAAGCTTAAGTATAGAGAGTGTGTGTTTGAAGCTTTGTGGGAGATAGAGATATGTATGACACTTGTGGGGTTGATCTCTTAGGGTGTTTAGAATCCTTGGGCATGTTTTTATAGCCTCTGAAAAATATAGCCATTTATAGCCATTGGGTGGCATTGTGGTAATTTTATACAACATTTCCTAAGCAAAACAACACTTTCTGCACTGGCTAGTAACCATCGGTAGGTGACTGGTATGTCGGTCGGTGTGCCGACCGGTGATTCGGAATTTTGCTCTCATGAATTTGGTTGGCCGCAATCAACACTTTGGATCGGTAGCCAGACCGGTATATCGGGTGGTATGCTGACCAGTGATTTGTTGGTCATTTTGGTTGGCTTTTTGACTTCAACTTTGACCCAAATGAGATCGAGACTTGATCCCTTGGCTTAGTATTATGATTCCCTACAAATTTCCTGAAGATCACAACTTAGAAAAATGTAAGTATAATAAGTCTTATTAGCATGAGCATTTCTAAATATGATTAATAAAATCTTTAAGCATGTTCGGGAATCAAATTAAGCAATTAAATTATACAAGGGACCTGAGAAAAACATTGTAATCATAAATAAACATTGAAACCCTATTTCCTTAGCCTTCTCAAAATCATTTGATATAAACACAAAGATTTAGACAATTTAAGCTTATATAAATAATTTTCTTGAATAATAAGGTTTTAACCTTTTAAGCAAAAAATAAGGAAACAAAATCATTTTAATATAAATTAAATTCGTGTGGATAAAACCATTATAAACACATCATCAAAACCTTTAGGGACAACATCTATGATTTTTATGCCTCGTGTCGGTAGATTCCTTAAGGACAATCTAGTTGGGGTGGGGTGTGACAATAACTCTATTTGTAACATCCGTGTTGGAAATTAAATTAATTAAATGAAAAGAAATAATTTTGTGTAAATGTGAAATGGGGATTAATAAGATTAATAAGTAGAGAATTAATGTTGAAGTACCGGAAAATCATTGAGGAATTACCGAAAAAGGGGGATCAAGGTGAGGAAATGAATATTATGGAAAATTTTAGGCTATTTCTGGAAATAAGGGAATGGATTACCGGAAAAGGATGATCAAATGGGTTGAGGAGTGAACTTTCAGAAATTGGGTGTGATTTTCCGGAAGATGGTGAGTTAAATTGGTCTTTGGAATTTTGGATTAGGACATTTGTATATCGAAATACGTTAGGGCTAGAAATTAATACATATCAAAATGTGGGTTGAAAATGCTTTCTTAAGGATTGATCAGTAGAGACACATTTTGAAATGTGACAAGATCGCATATCGAAATGTGTGAGTTAAAGGTTAATGGGTATGTATTATGCACATTCCAAAATAGGATTCAAAGTGACATATATCGAAATGTGAGTAGGGCATATATCGAAATATAAGTTAACTGTTGGAAATGGGTATGTAATGCTTCATATTGAAATAGGGTCAATGTCCAGGTGTTGAGCATGCATCAATCGGTGGATTTGGTTTGAGTCTCAAACATTAAAACGCTCTCGTTTTGAGTGATTTATCAAAACAATTGTAGAGAGAGACCAAGTAAAGAGGAGAAGAGGGATTCGTAGAGTTTTGTTCGGTGAAAACATTGAAGAAATTCAATCAAAGGCTTTGAAGTTCAAACTAATCGGGTAAGAAGAAATTAAACCTTCTTTTTAGTTGAGTGATTTCTATAAATTTGTGGGGTTTAGTTGAATATGAAGAATTTGGGTTCAAACTTTAGAAAATGGATTTTGAATGAATTTGTTGGAAATTGATGGAATTAATTGGTCTTAGAAGTCGAAAATGAGTGTTGATGAGTATAAGTATGCATAGCAGGTTAAATATATTGAATCTGGAGTTACGATGATTAATTTGGTTAAAAATCAATTTGGGGAGGATGATGAACAATACTTTTTGGGTTTCTGGGTTTGCTCGAAGAGGGATCATATATCGATATGTGGGATTAGCCACATATCGATATGTGTTGTTAGTTGGGTCACATATCAATATGTGACCCATATCGAAATGGGAAGGGAAACATGTATATCAGAATGTGTTGTTGAGGCAACAATCGATATGTGTATTGGGAAACACATATCAATATGTGACAAGTCACATGTCGGAATGGAAGCCCACTGTTGGGTTTGTTGGCAGTGAGATAAGAATTGGAAATAAAAATTAAATTAAATTATAAATAAATGCAAATAAGGAAAATAAGAGGGGAAATGAGAATTAATAATTGAGGCAATTTAGAATAAATAAATATCAAAGTAGCTTTGTTTTTATATGGATAATTGATTATCAATTGTATTTTAATCAAATGTTAATGTGGAGATTTATTTCAAGATTTGATACGGGCACATCTAGTGTGCCAAAGAAATAGAAAGAAAGTTCATTTAAGAGGAAAAGATGAGTGAGTTTGAATGTTCAAATTACTTAATTGTTTTGTTCTTTATTTGTTTCAATATAGATATAGCTTCTTGATTTGCTTGATTGTTGAACTTTAATTTTGAAAAACATCCATTGGCATTGTAAACATGTTTCTACCAAAGGTTTAGGTAGTTGATGGTACATGACATCCCAATTCGTTTAAAAGATGTTATAGAAGTTGTAAATGTAAAAGATTGAGTCGTAAATTGTGAGCTTTATTAAAAAGATATGTCGTAAGTTGTGGGCCTTGTTAAAGAATAAGTCGTAAGCTGTGGGCTTTGTTAGATAATGAGTCGTAAGATGTGGGCTTTGTAAATTGTGTAAGTTGTAGGCTTTGGAAAATAATATTGGAAATAAACAAAAGAGCATAAATATATTATGAGTCGAATAATTGTTTACGAGTCATAGAGTTATTGAGTATGCATATTAGCATATCGTGGACATTTGACATTGTGAGAAGGATTGAATCTTATTGGTTAAATATGGAATTTGACTGTTCTTCTTGCATTACTTGAGATTTTAGAATTGCTAACATTAATTAAATAATTTCCATATTTTCACTCACTCTTGGAATCCGTCTTTGGATTCTAGTATTTTTGACAGGTTAGTACTTTGCGCGATAGGTCGTGTCCACTACTGACCAACTGTCTTGGGATTAGTTTTACTTTTGTTAGTATTAAGGTTTGTAAAATATTAAAGTTTGCAGTTCTTTGTGTAGATAGGAAATTGGGTTGCCATGTATTGTCTTAGCACGTTTTATGGTTTATTTTAAGACTTCCATTGTATGGTTTAATTCATTTAAGTTGTGGAAATGGAAAACTCTTATGGTTGTTTTAAATAATTTGTGGAATGTGAGATTTTAATAACTTGTGTAAATGGAAATTGAACTTGGAAATTGAGGATGACACTTGAAATTTAAATTAAGAATGTGGATTAGTGGTGATTAGTCCATCTCTTTCTGGTTAATCTGGGATGGGATGTGACAGTTTGGTATCAGAGTTAGAGTTTTCTATCTAGCATTTATGTAGGAAAGGATAGTGATGTGGCCAAAGTAGTGGACATAGAAAATTATGTCTAATAGTTAGTTAGGAGTTAGGAAATCTTCTAACCCGTTAATGGATGAATGTATATTGTTTTATTGTTGTTGTTTGATAATGGAAACAAAGGAATGGAACAAGAACGAGACAATCAACCGGCAGGAGAATCATCCACAACATCAGTGTCACACCCGAACAAATTTTATTATATATTAATCGATTAATAAATATTAATAAAAGAAAGGAGAAAGGAAATATAAATTTATTACGTTGTAAAGGGGTTTTAATTAATAAATAAGAGTTTTTATATAGTTATTGTGTATAGAAAATACTCTAAACATAAATAGTCAAGAGAGGGGTAGGCAAGGGTAAATAGAATTTAACCAAGAGGGCAAATAGGTCTTTTGCTTCTAAAATCTGATTAGAGTTAAGGAAAATGCTAATCCTAATTAGTCTGTGTGATATGCTTTGAGAGATGATTAGGGAGGAAGAAGAAGAAGGGGGCTAGGGTTTTGCAAGAGAAGGGTGCTCTAGAGTGGGATTTTAGAGAGGAAGTCTTCATCAAACTTAATCCTTACGTAAGTTTAATCATTCTCATGTAATTTATTAATTTATTCGGTCCATAATTAGGGCTGGATTAAGGGTTTTAATCAAATTCATTTTTATGTAAAAATTTCCTAGATCTACTTGGAAATCCTTGAATTAGGAAGCAATGGTTGGATTTTGAGGTCTATATTAAAGTATAAGGAGAGTATAGATGTGTACTACATCTTAGGTTACTTGGTTTTACAGATTTTGGAGTTTTTAGTCGACTTTTAGATGATTTTTGGTAGAATTTCGAAGTTGGAACTGCTGTTTTACAGCAGCACTGTTCCTGTGTACCAACCGATATGTACACCGGTATATCGGGCGGCATACCGGTCCCATACCAGATTTGTCCAAAATTGGGTAGTAGGTTTTCTATTATAAAATTGGGAAAAATTACACTAACCGGCATGTCGGCCGGCATGCCGGGCAGAATACTGGATCCATATCGGTCCCCGTAATGGTTTTGGTGAAATTTGGGCAGTAGGTTTTGTTATTGATTAAAGAGGAAAATTTGCACTAACCGGCATGACGTTCGGCCTACCGGGCAGTACACCGGTCCCGTACTGGTTAGAGGAAAAGTTGGGAAAAGTTTGGGGGTTGCCTAGAGAGTCGTCCTAAACTAATTATAGACTCTATTTAAAAAGGGTTTAAGGAGTTATGAAAGTTTAAAGAAGTTGAGAATCACTATTGAAGTACTTAATTAATACTTAGTACTTAAGAGGGATTATTTATATACTCTTGTATTGTTATAACAGGGGACAACCCGGAATCCTCTAAGGCGGTTCAGTAGATTCGCTTATGGAAGTTCATATACTTAGTGAGTATGTAGATGCCTTTCCATATATGTACTTTGATTTCATAGTCAGTTTATCTCTGGTTGGTAGTGGCTTACTTGTGCTATGTTGTTGTACATGTTCACAGATTTTCCTATATGCTAGTTGCATAAATTATATGAAAGCATGATTTGCTTGTGATGTGGAAGTAAGTGTTGCATGCTTAGTTATTTGATTAGTATTGTTTGCATGCAAGTATAAATGGGAAGTAACTGTGATAGTTGATGCATATGACATGTTGTTATCTTATGGATACATGATAGAGATAGTGGCAATTCTGTATATTGGTATCGTATTGAAATGAACTTATGAATTTCTAAAGAACGTAAAGTGGAATAACCCCGGGGCATGCTTAAATATATTGGTAGGCCGAGTAGGGGTAATGTAATTTAAAGAAGGAAGATGTGATGACACCTTGGGCATGCTCCAATGAGCTGTTAGGCCGAGAATAGAGGTGATAATATTGGAATACCCTGGGCATGCTCCAAATAAGCTGTTAAGCCGAGAATAGGGGTGATAAGATAGAATGACCATGGGCATGCTTTTAATAAGTTGTTAGGCTGAGAATAGGGGTCGGGATTGATTGATTCGCCCTTAGCAAGTGTGGTGCTCTTGCTTAATGTCAAAGAATTTATGAGAAGAGAAGTGACATGGCAATTTAATTAAAAGAGAAGACTATGGGTACGAATAATATGCACATTTGGACAATTGAATGATACGTGATAATGGGGAGAGTCACAAACCCTTAGTTTACTTGAGCTACTTGTTTTCTGTTGTTTTACCTTCATATCAAAGTGAATATATGATTGTTGTATCTGACACTCCTGGATATCTTTGCTTATTGTTTTGCAATTTATATCCACGTCAAGAAGATTAGCTGGTCCACCTACAAGCCACTGCCGATATGCCTATCTCATAGAGAGAGTAGTTGGTAGTACTCTTTATGGGAGTTCTTTATTTTCATATATTGTTCCGTAGTGATAGAGTTTTGAGACTACTGTGTACTTTTGGTAGTAGAGAGAGTTGGAGATCAGTATGTTCATTTTATTTAGACTTTGTGGAAGTTTCTTATCTCTCCTATTTTAGTGTTTTGGAGTTTGACCTTGGGATTTCTATTTCAGTACTTCCACTGTGATTTAAATTTTAATGTTAGCTGTGTGAGATGTTTTATTTATATCTCTTGGGTTTAGTTTTGATGCTTTGTACGTCACGCATCCGTCACTGGTTCATTTATTTTATTATGTTCCGGGATGGGTCGTGATAGCTTGGTATCTGAGCTCTATGTTATTAGATTTTGGAGTCACGAGTGTTTGAGAACTTGAGGTGAGAGTTAGGATGGGAGGGTGGTGTGTATATTCCGAGATTATTGTGTGTGTTACTTCGACACCCAGGCAACTACCTTGAAATACGATTTGAAAGCACCTGATCAACGTGTTTTAAAATGGGAAGTCTTGGGCAGTTAAATAGAAAAGCATAATATGTCGGAATACTGAGTCTAAGATTGGTTTGAGGAGTTAGTAATCAGTACTCGATAGAAGGGTGTATTTGAGATTTAAGAACCGTTGAAAGGCATGGCTTGGCAAGTGAACCTTAGGACTATGGACACTTAGGTGTTGTATGATTTTTTGCACATTGTTATGATATGATATGTATTGTGTGTTATATGTATTGTTGGTTTTTAAAGTATCTATTTGTAAACAGAAAGTAAGATGGATAATGTGGAGGAGGAGGCTTCTACCGGACTGATAGAGGGAGAGGTTAATCAACCTCCTGCACCGGGGAATCCACCTCCAGTAGTTCCAGAGAACAGAGTGGAGGCGGTCATGGCTCAGTTCTTTGAAAATCAGGCTGCTTTCATGCAGTGGCAGAATGCTCAAAGAGAGGGAGCAGCAGGGAGCAGTTTACTTGAGCGGTTCCGTAGGCTTCACTCAACAGAGTTTGAGGGGACTGTATCTCCCTTAGTGACAGAGGCTTGGCTGAAGGGAGTGGAAAGAGTCCTTAGAGCTATGGGAGTAAATGATGAGCAGAAAGTCAATCTGGTGACTTTCAACTTGAAGGGGAAGACTCTTGTTTGGTGGGAGGTATATAGTCGTCAGCTTACGACGGTTGAGGATGGAGGAGTTCCTAGGGTTATTACCTGGAATTTGTTTGTCAAAGGATTTAATGATCAGTATTTTTCGGAGAGCTACCGGACCGAGCAAGAGAATGCATTTATTTATTTAAAGCAGGGGAATATGACCGTGATGGAGTATGAGGCAAAGTTTGCTGCTTTGTCTTGCTATGCAGTGGAGTTGGTGAACATTGATGTAAAGCGGTGTAAGTGAATTAGGGGAGGTTTTATTCCCAATATTGCGACGCACTTGATGTCATTTCGAGAGAAGGATTATACTGACTTAGTAGATATGGCCAGGCAGATTGGCAAAGATGTCCAGACTATGTATAAACATTGGGCAAAGAAAGGGAAATCTAGCGGCAGTTGGTCGGGCAAGGCTACCAGTGAGGGTGGCTATGCAAACGGTAGTGAGGGAAAGACTTTCTCCAAGGGATATGGTGGTTCTAAGTCTCAGGGGAATTGGCAGAAGGGGAAGAATAATCAGAGTAGTAGTCAGCATTCTGGGGCTAGTGTGCAGAGCGGGGCTAGGCGCTATTTCAAATATGGATGAGAGGGTCATCTGATCCAAAATTGTCCTAAGAAGAGTGGAAATACAGCAGGTGAAATTCAATTCTTGTGGGTAGCTGGGACACAAGGCGCCGCAGTGTTCTAAGCCTCGTGGTCCTGCAACTTCATCTGTGGGTAGTGCATCGGTGGGTCAGGCTCGTGGCTCAGGTGCTAACATTGTACCCGGTAGAGTTTTTGTTGTGACATCTCAGGGGGCTGAGGCATCTCCAAATGTGGTTACAGGTACTTTTCTTATATCCGATTTCTATGCTCGGGTTCTTCTTGATTCAGGATCTACTCATTCTTTTATATCAAAGACTTTTAATCGTATGCTTAATAGACCTTCTGTGGTCTTACATTATACTTTGGCTATTTCTACGCCAATGGGGGGAAACAGTTATAGTTAATTTGTGCTACCCAGATTGTGGGTTTGAGGTGGAGGGTAAGAAACTATTGGTAGACCTAGTACCTTTATCGCTGTCCGACTTTGATGTTATTTTTTGGGGGATGGATTTTCTGTCGGCACATCATGCTTTGATTGATTGTATAAATAAGGAAGTTCTATTTAGAATTCCGAGTGAGAAAAAAGTAAAAATTTGTGGCGAGAAGATATTGGGTAAATCTTGTATCATCTCTAGTGTATGTGCTAGAACATTGCTGAATAAAGGGTGTCAAGGCTATTTGGCCTATATTATCGATAGTCAGAAAGAAAAAAATAGTATTGTTGATATTCCTGTGGTAAGGAATTTTGAACATGTTTTTCTGGACGAATTACCGGGGATTGTGTCTGATAGGGAGATTGAGTTCACCATTGAGTTGTTACCTGTGGTGAGTCCAATTTCAATTGTGCCGTATAGAATGGCACCAGCGGAGTTGTATGAATTGAAAGTGCAGTTGAAAGAGTATTTGTAGAAGGGGTTTATTCAGTCCAGTTCTTCACCATGGGGTGCACCTGTACTTTTTGTAAAGAAGAAAGACGGGTCTATGCGTATGCATTGACTATTGGCAGCTGAATAGGGTGACAGTTAAAAATAAGTACCCTTTGCCGAGAATCGATGACTTGTTTGATCAGTTGCAAGGGGCAACTATATTCTCGAAAATTAATTTGCGGTCGGGGTACCATGAGTTGAAGATTAGAGATAGTGACGTATCGAAGACAGCTTTTCGAACTAGGTACGGTCACTTTGAGGTTTTCATTATCCCTTTTGGGCTTACCAATGCTCCTGCAGTTTTTATAGATTTGATGAACTGTGTTTTTCAACCCTACTTGGATTCTTTCGTGGTAGTCTTTATTGATGATATTCTTGTATATTCTCATAATGAGGAAGAACATGAATGTCATTTGAAGACTATATTGCAAACCCTGAGGGAGAAGAAATTATTTGGGAAATTCAATAAATCTGAATTCTGGCTTAAGAGTGTTGTTTTCTTGGGCCATGTGATATCTAGTGATGGCATCCGTGTGGATCCTAAAAAGATAGAGGCAGTGGTTAATTGGCCAATACCATCTAGTGTGACTGAGATCAGGAGTTTTCTGGGTTTAGATGGGTATTACCGTCATTTTATTCAGGGGTTCTCTGAGATTGCTTTGCCTATGACGAAGCTTATTCGAAAGAATGTTCGTTTTGTGTGGTATGATGAATGTGAGGGCAGTTTTCGAACCTTGAAGGAAAAGTTGGTGTCTTTACCGGTCTTGACAGTTCCAGAAGGTACCAATGAATTGATAATTTATAGTGATGTGTCCTTGCATGGGTTGGAATGCATATTGATACAGAGGGGGAATGTTATTGATTATGCTTCTCGTCAGTTAAAGCCAAATGAATTGAATTATCCCACTCATGACTTGAAGCTAGTGGCAGTAGTTTTTGCCTTGAAGCAATGGCAGCATTATCTCTACGGTGTTACTTGTGAGATTTACACGGATCACCAGAGTCTCAAATATTTGTTCACCAAAAAAGAACTGAATTTGAGACAAAGGAGATAGATGGAACTTATAAAGGATTATGATTCCTCGATTCTTTACCACCATGGTAAGGCCAATGTTGTGGCCGATGCATTAAGTAAAAAGTCTGTGGGCATTTTGTCTTGTGTTAAATGCGTGAGAATAGAAAATTTTTGCAAAGTGATGAAGTTGAATGCAGAATTGGAGTTGGGCAGTAAAGATGTTTTATTGGCTCCATTTTCGGTGGACTTTTGTGGACCGCATCCGAGAGGAGCAAGATTCTGATGAGATGTTGAAGAAAAAGAAGCAACAAATTCTTGATGGTGTTGAGAGAGAGTGAGTTCAGAATGAGCAGTGATTGTATGTTTATGTTTGGCCAGAGAATGTGTGTACCAGATAGTTGTGAATTGAAAATAGTATTGTGGAAGAAGCTCATTGTTCTGCTTATGCCATGCATCCGGGTGGCAATAAGTTGTATAGGAACCTTCGGGAGAATTTTGGGTGGAAGGGTATGAAGAGAGATATTGCGGAGTTTGTATCCAAGTGCTTGACTTGCCAGAGGGTAAAAGTAAAACATCAAAGACCTGTAGTGTTGCTTCAAAATCTACTGATACCCGAATGGAAGTGGGAGCATATAACTATGGACTTTGTTGTGGGATTATCGCGTTGTAGTCGGGGCTTTGATTCCATTTGGGTTGTGGTTGATAGGTTGACCAAATTGGCTCACTTCTTGCCGGTGCGAGTCACCTATACCACTGAGAGGTATGTGAAGCTTTATATTGATGAGATTTTCAGATTGCAAGGAGTTCCGGTGTCGATTGTGAGCGACAGGGATCCTAAATTCACGTTGAGGTTTTGGTAGAGTTTGCAACATGTGTTGGAAACTTCATTGAAGTTCAGTGCAGCTTTCCATCCACAAACTGATGGTCCGTCAGAAAGAACTATTCAGATCTTGAAAGACATGTTGCGTGGGTGCGTTCTTGATTTTCGTGGGATTTGGGATGCTTATCTTCCATTGATGGAGTTTGCTTACAACAACAGCTAGCAAATCAGTATCGGCATGACACCTTCTAATGCATTGTATGGAAGGCATTGTCGTACACCTATCTGTTCAAGTGAGGTTGGGGAGCGTCAGTTGTTGGGTCCAGAGTTGATTCAAAAGTCTATAGATGGGGTGAAACTGATTCGGGAGAGGTTGAAGATAACTCAGAGTCGGCAGAAAAGTTATGCTGATAATCGTCGCAGAGATTTGGAATTTTCAGTGGGTGATCGGGTATTCATTCGAGTTTCTTCTTGGAAAGGGGTGATCCGCTTTAAAGGTAATGGGAAGTTGGCGCCAAGATATATGGCACCGTATGAGATTATTGAAAGGGTAGGCATTGCTGCCTATCGTTTGTCTTTACATGTAGAGTTGTCTCAGTTGCATGACGTTTTTCACGTATCTGCTCTTCGCAAATACATCGGGGATCCTTCTCATGTATTGCAAAATAAAGAATTGGAGATTCGAGAAGATTTGTCGTATGCCGAGGAACCTATAAGGATCATTGATCGGAAGGAGCAATTTTGCGCTGCAAGATTGTGAGATGGGTGAAAGTGCTTTGGAAGCATCATGGCTTAGAAGAGGCTACATAGGAGGACGAAGATGCTATAAAGTCAAAATATCCGCATTTGTTTGTTTCAGGTATATCGTTTTATTTTCAAGGGCGAAAATTTCTTAAAGAGGAGTGAGTTATCACATCCGAACCAATTTTATTATATATTAATCAATTAATAAATATTAATAAAAGAAAGGAGAAAGGAAATAGAAATTTATTATGTTGTAAATGGGTTTTAATTAATAAATAAGAGTTTTTATATAGTTATTGTGTATATAAAATACTCTAAGCATAAATAGTCAAGAGAGGGGTAAATGGGTTTTATCGGAATGGAAGCCCATTGTTGGGGCTGTTGGTAGTGAGATAAGAATTGGAAATAAAAATTATATTAAATTAAATTATAAATAAATGCAAATAAGGGGAAATGAGAGAAAATAATGGGAATTGATAATTGAGGAAATTTAGAATAAATAAATATCAAAGTATCAATCGTATTTTATTCAAATATTAATGTGGGGATTTATTTCAGGATTTGATACGGGCACATCCAACGTGCCAAAGAAATAGAAAGAAAGTTCATTTAAGAGGTAAAGGTGAGTGAGTTTGAATGTTCAAATTATTTAATTGTTTAGTTCATTATTTGTTTCAATATAGATATAGCTTCTTGATTTGCTTGATTGTTGAACTTTAATTGTGGAAAACATGCATTGGCATTGTAAACATGCTTCTACCAAAGGTTTAGGTAGTTGATGGTACATGACATCTCAATTCGTTTAAAAGATGTTATAGAAGCTGTAAATGTAAAAGATTGAATCGTAAGTTGTTGGCATTGTTAAAGAATAAGTCGTAAGCTATGGGCTTTGTTAAATAATGAGTCATAAGCTATGGGCTTTGTAAACTGTGTAAGATGTGGGCTTTGAAAAATAATGTGTTCCTGGACCACGACCCGAGATGCTATCCGATTTCCCGATCTGACCCAAGCTCTGTAGTATGGACACCTGCAACCAAAGGGCACCGTTAGTGCTGCCCGGCGCCGTCCGTCGAAAAGGCACTCTGATGCCCAAGTCAAAACGTGCAACTAGCAGAGAAAGGGGTATAAAGCGCAGTAGTAATTCAGAACTCAAAGTATCATGTACCTCTTCCTGCTTGACGAAGCTTTCCTTTTATAGGCACCCTCTGCTACTGTTATGGTAATACCAGCCTGTGATCCACGGCGAGATTTGCGGGAGCATATGGCTCCCACAATCCCCAGCCCGTTACCGAAATACATGGGATCCTCCACAACCCTTTTCGCATGCACGTCCATCGGTCCAGTGTATTCCGTGTGACCCGTCTCCTGAACGACATTGCATAGTTATTACGGGATTCACCCTGACCCCGATGGTCTGTCACCACCAGTGTTGTTGCTTTGTACCTACCCGTGGGCCATGGTCCGGAGACCAGTATTCACGTGCCAATTATGTTGGTCGCTCGTCAATTCTGCCACTGTGGGCCTACGGTTCACCTAACCGTGATGTTTCAGCCGTTATGGTACGGCCACTGATCTATCGTACTCGTTGGACCATCTGCCCATCTTGGGCCTACTCCATTCACCCGGTCCGTAGGCCTGGCATAGTCCGGTCACCATAAATAATATGGGAAATAAACTGTGGTAGGGTAAAATGTGGCTAACACGTGGCAGCACAGAATCGGCCATAGAAGATGAGATACATTGCGGCAAAGTTGTTAACAGTCCTCAGTCTGATAAAAGTGTCATAATTTCTTGATGGACACAGCGGATAAGGTCATCTCGATAAGATTAGGACATCCGTGCATTGTGTCTCTTGAGATTATTGACCTTGTTGATTAGATAATCCATGATAAGCTTATGACATGTCCAATAGGGAGGAGAACCTATTTAGGGATATGTTTATCGGATTATGGGTGATCTAGTTAAGACAAATGATATAAAGTTTAAGGCTAAGACCATTGCCGAGGTAACATATCAGCCGCGCAGGTAATTGCTTTTGCCGCGATGAGGTTTGGGCTGAGAAAGCTAACCGGGCAGTGCGGTTGGGATAGTGCGCGGTCTGGGTTAC